>ML109640.1:23039-53790 GCA_003697995.1 Taxidea taxus jeffersonii | reverse complement strand
AAATAAATAAATAAAATCTTTAAAAAAAAAAAAAGACACAAGTGGGGGAAATGTGAGCAAATAGATACTTAATATTAAGGAATTGGGGGGGTTAGATGTAACATGGTACTGTGATTTTGTTTTAAAGAAGAATCCTTGTTTTTTAGAGGTAACATATTGAAATATTTATTGATGAAATGACATGTCAGAAATATACACCAAATAATTAGGTGAGGGGAGAGCGCAGGGGTACAGAGTATATATGAAACAAGACTGGCCAAGAATTGATCATTGGAGAATCACTGACACAAACGGTACATGAAAGCAGGGGCGCCTGGGTGGCTCAGTGGTTTAAAGCCTCTGCCTTCCACTCAGGTCATGATCCCAGGGTCCTGGGATCAAGCCCCACATCGGGCTCTCTGCTCCACGGGGAGCCTGCTTCCTCCTCTCTCTCTGCCTGCCTCTCCACCTACTTGTAATCTCTGTCTGTCAAATAAATAAATAAAATCTTTAAAAAAAAAAAAAAAGGGTACATGAAAGCAGATACTTTTACCTCAGCCAGGTCGTTTATGTCAACAGCACAACTGAGCAGGGGTAAGTAATTTAGTACAAGGCTCTCCACAAATGGTCTTACCAGAGGTAAATAAAGGTTCATTGTTCTATTCTCAACTTGTTCTTCTTTTCATGTTTGACATTTTTCCCATCATAAAAGTCTGAAAAACAAAAACAAAAGGATCTTCTAATAGCCTAACTTGAGCAATACTTAAAATTTATCTTAGCAGACCCCCTCTATATTTAATACTATTCAATACATTGGGGCGCCTGGCTGGCTCAGTGGGCTAAAGCCTCTGCCTTTGACTCAGGTCATGATCTCAGGGTCCTGGGATCAAGTCCCACATTGGGCTCTCTGCCCAGCAGGGAGCCTGCTTCCTCCATTCTCTCTCTCTGCCTGCCTCTCTGCCTACTTGTGATCTATCAAATAAATAAATATTTTAAAAAATACTATTCAATACATTTAATACTATTCATTAGTCCACTTTCCCTAAATTCCCCATTCCTTGGATTCCATGGCACCAGCCTCTCTAGATTCTCTTCCTATCTTTCAGCTTGTTTCTTAGTCTCCTTCATGAAATTCTCTTCATCTATCCACCATTTTAAAAAATATATATTTTTTATTTATTTGGGAGAGAGAGAGAAAGCGCACAAGTAGGCTGAGGGGCAGGGGGAGCCTGATACAGGGCTTGATACCAGGACCCTGGGATCATGACCTGAGCTGAAGGCAGACGCCTAACCAACTGAGCCACTCACCCTCCCTTTTAATGTTGGTGTTCCCCAGGATTCTTGCCAGCCCGTTTCTCCTCTATACACCCTACCTGGATGATGGCATCTACCTTCATAGTTTCCTTTATCATCACCCCTTTCCTTATGTCTTTCCCCACCCAACCTTTCCTCCTTCTGGGTTCTTTATCCCAGTTGATATCATCCAGTCACCTAAGCTGCAAACTTAAAAATGATCTTGGCCAGGGTGCCTGCCTGGCTGGCTCAGTTGGTTAAGCGACTGCCTTCGGCTCAGGTCACTGGGCTCTACCCCCTCTGCCGGCCCCTAACCATATTCTCTCTCTCTCAAATAAAAAATTAAAATCTTTAAAAAAAATTATACTGGCTGATGCTCCTTCTCTCCACTGAATTAACTGACTCTGGATACTAAATCAATCCGCAAGTTTTCCCATATTCGTTGAATGTTTCCTCCTCTCCTTCTCTATTATCCCCATCCTAGTTCAGTCTCTCATCCTCTCCTGACTCAAGCATTGGCAAGTCTCCTTGCTTCCACACAACAACCGCAGTGATCTTTCTAGAACAGGATCTTGGCTCCTCTGCTTGGAGTTATTACCACCAACAACAGTAACTTTCAAATTTAGATAAAGAGTCAGATATATGTGAATTAAATTATCTATTATAATACTATTTTAACAAAATGAAGCATAAAGTGCTAGTGTTTATAGATCTCAAACAACTATAGAAATCAAACTTACAAATTAAATAGTTGCGGATGCTAACATTAAGGTAGTGAATGAGTTTGTTTTGCTGAGACCGAAAGGCCTCTGGAAGAATGAGTATGAGGCACAAAGCCCAGGCATATGTTGTTCTCAAGACTGGCCTGGCTCCACGTTTTTTCTCTACTCACTAGCCCTGGACAATTAAATATAGAACTCGGCTCCAACTCTCATAAACTGGACTCTTGTCAGAAGGCGAGCACCCACACGGATGCGGACTGTGCTTGTATAAATTTCCTTTCCATCTTACCACAAAAATAGAAATGCAGTACTTGAGAATTTTTATAATTCAGCCTTGAGTGACAATTTTTTATAAGAATTCAGCCTTGCTCCCTCAAGCTCTGTCCCAGCGCGTTGTGACTTGCAGCCCCCACTCCCGCCGCCCCCCATTCCGCCGATAGGCGGCGAGCTGCTCAGTGCCGCCCACAATCGCTTGCCCGGGAGGCGTCCGTCGGATCGAGGCGTCACTCATCCCTGGCGATAATTGGCTATTTCGCCAGCGGAGAACCGGAAGCGTTGGGGACCGCTGTGCGCAGCGCGTGCGCATTCAGGGCCCAGCGTCCACTTAAAAGAAGCCAGCTGCAGCTCCTCCTCCAGCCTGAGGGGGCAGACCGGATTCCTACGAGGTGGAGACCGGAACCTCCGGAGAGGGGTCGCACTGATAAGGGCTGGGCCACACTGAGGGGAGGAGTCACGTTGAGAGGCGGGGTCACAATGACCTGTGGAGTCACTCTGAGAGGTGGGGTCTCATTGTGTGGGAGGAACAGACAGAAGAAGGGTGTCGCACTGAGGGGTTCTGGTACACACTGACGGCGGCAGTATCGTACTGAGGAATGGTCCCTCTGAAGGGAGGGTCTCACTGAGGAGGAGAGGGGTCTCCGAAGGGAAGTCTCCCGGAGGGGCGGGTTTTTGCCGAGGGGGTGGAATCCCACGGAAGGCGGGGCTTCCGGGCAGGTGGAGGCTTCTCTGCAGAGAGATAGGGCCGTTTGGAGGAAAGAGTAAGAGGAAGGTTCAGGCTGGGTGGTCACCGGGCGGATACACCTTTCTTCCTTTGAACTTTATTCGAGGGAGGCGGGATGGAGTAAGGTGTGGGACCACACCAGGGACGGGCGGGCCACGGGCTCACTATACAGGCCTGAGGCATCACCACCGCCCGAGAAGGGGAAAGTGTCAGGGAATCCAGAGGTGTAGGGGTCGAGACCTGGGAAATGGGCAGGCTGGGCCAGAGCGGAGGCCGGGCAGGTAGGCAGGTTGCTGGGCTACCTCCGATTGTGGCTGGCCGTGAAGGGTCTACTTTTCTTCCCTGCTGGCCCTCGGAGCCCAGGAATCCGGCGGCTTCGTGAGCCCGGCTTTCCTCAGACAGTGGCCTGAGGGTGGGAGAAGAGAAAGGACTCCCAGGGCAGCTAAAAGACGTTTGAGCTGCGCGTACGCACAATCAGCCCATAATTCCCTTCAGTTATTCAGCTCGGGCCTGAACTTATTTGGCCCCGACGTCCCAGACCCACCCGCCTCCGGTGTCGCGGCCACCGGTTGGGGGTTGCGTACCTGAGGGGGCGTGGCCGCTGCCCGTGGGCCGGGCTGGAAGGAGTTAAGCGGAGGCCCGGCTCAGCCCCGCCCCCGGCAGGCCGCGGAGCCTGAGCCCCAGCAGCAGAGCGGAGCAGCGGTCGCCCGCCCGCCTCCGCCTGCGGGGAGCCCGCCCGCCTGCCCGCCGGCGCCCAGGAGAGCCACCGCCACCGCCCGGCCCAGGCCCAGGCCCAGGCCCTGCGCAGAGCGAATCGGAGCGGCGTCTACCCGGGCCCTGCGAACCGGCGCGGCGGGGGCGGGCCCAAGATCTTCCGCGGATCTTCCATTCTCCAGGGCGGGAGCGGGAGCTCCGGCGTCCCGGATCGGGCTCGGCGCACGCCCATGGCAAGCGCGGCCTGCCCGGGCCCCGGGGACCCTGCCATGTGAGGCAGGCCCGGGCTGGGGGCCCGGCCATGGCCGGGGAACGGCCCCCACTGCGGGGCCCTGGGCCAGGGCCGGGAGAAGCGCCGGGGGAGGGGCCCCCGGGACCGGGGGGTACGAGTGGAGGCCCGGGCCGTGGCCGCCCCTCCTCCTACCGGGCTCTCCGCAGCGCCGTGTCCAGCCTGGCGCGGGTGGACGATTTCCACTGCGCCGAGAAGATCGGGGCCGGCTTCTTCTCTGAGGTCTACAAGGTAGGATCAGCAGAGAGGGCAGAGGGGCGGGACCGAGACTTAGACGCGAGGCTGGAGCTAGGGGGCCCAGACCCGGACGACCCGCGCGACCTGGCGGATCTGCCCGGGACTCGCCAGCCTATGCCGCCCCCAGGTTAGGCACCGACAGTCAGGGCAAGTCATGGTGCTGAAAATGAACAGACTACCCAGTAACCGGGGAAACACGCTACGGGAGGTGCAGCTGATGAACCGGCTCCGACACCCCAACATCCTAAGGTGAGCGGCCCCAGCCGCTTGCTGAGAAGCTTGCTGGGAGAAAAGGAAATATCCCGCGGGAAAAGTGGGAACTGCAGAGGGGCCTGGACTCTTACAGCCTACCATCCTATCTAATTCATCCTCTTCCAGGTTCATGGGGGTCTGTGTGCACCAGGGGCAGCTGCACGCTCTTACAGAGGTGAGGATGGGCCAGGAAGGAGGGGACCCCCACCACCACCAAGGGGAGAGAGAGTGTCAGCGCCTGGTGCATTTGCTGAGGAATAATGAAAGGCAGCAAGACCCCGTCCCATGAGAGGCTTCCCTGAACTTCCCTTTGGACTAACAACAAATAAAATGCCTCCGTTGGTCACATTCTCTATATGTGCTATAACAATTGCTGTCCAGTAGAACTTTCTGCAGTGATGAAAATGTTCTGCAGCTACATGTGGCTAGGGAAATATGACCAGTAGAAATATGACTGAAATAGTTGCACATGTCTTGGAAGGACAGCCCTAGAACATGAGTGGGAGACTAGAGCACAGACTCCCCCTTCTGACCTTTGTGATCCTCCTGAGTGTCCCCTGGCCTATAAGTGGGAGACCTAGAGTACAGGCGGAAACCTTGACGTTGATTCCCCTTCTCTCTTTATACCCTAGTATATGAATGGGGGGACCCTGGAACAGCTGCTCAGCTCCCCAGAACCCCTGTCCTGGCCAGTCAGGCTCCGCCTGGCTCTGGACATTGCCCGCGGCCTGCGGTACCTGCATGCCAAAGGTGTATTCCACCGAGACCTAACATCCAAGGTAGGTTGGCCAGGTGGGTGGAGGCATGAAAGGGGATTGGAGTGTGGATAGTAGACATGTTAGGATGTCCAGAGTAGCAAGGCCCTGGAGACTGGGGACTGGGGTGAGGGGGAGCTCTGAGGGGCCAAGTACTATGCTATGTTTGGAGTGATGATGTTGAAAGATTGGGGTACATTGGAGAACTGGGAGGTCAGAGAGGGTTGGAGTTACTCTGGAGTGACAGGGCTTTGGGGAATATATTGGGAGAACAGAAAACAGAAGGTGATGGGTGTGTGGGGATGCTGTATGTATATCAGAACTGTCTGATCCGACGGGAAGACCGAGGCTTCACGGCTGTTGTGGGTGACTTCGGGCTGGCTGAAAAGATTCCTGTGTATAGGTGAGGTGAATGCCCCTATACCCCCGCCCAAACTTTCTAGAAGGTCCCTATCTAACTGAAGCCCCCAGAGACATATCCTTTGGAGTGGGGAGGGGGCTGATCTCATCCCCTTTTGTTTAGGGGAGTTATCTGAGTGGGATGTCTCTGATCACTCTGCCCTTACCCCTGCAGGGAAGGGGCAAGAAAGGAGCCATTGGCTGTGGTAGGTTCCCCATACTGGATGGCTCCAGAGGTGTTGCGGGGTGAGCTGTATGATGAGAAGGTAAGACATCAGTCCTTCAGATTCCAAGGCCTTCCAGAGACCCTTGAGATACTTTTATAAGGCCCCATCCCAAGTTCTTCAGTAGCCATATTGAATATTTAGGAGACCCCCAAATTCCCCCTTGTCCCCTCATAGGCACCCGTCCAATGCATGAAACTATCATGACTTCCCCCAAATTCTGACATATTCTGACAAAATTCTGACATGAACACCATCAGTTCCTCCCATTGACATTCTCTCCTCTCCCCAGGCCGATGTCTTTGCCTTTGGAATTGTCCTCTGTGAGCTCATTGCACGAGTACCTGCGGACCCGGATTACCTACCCCGAACTGAGGTGAATAGTGTCTCCAGTTTGAAAAAGGGGAAGCTCCAGACTGGGCAGCATATAACTGAGGAGGGTTCCCTGGCGGTTTAAGTCCTGATTGGGGGTCAGAAGGAGAACCCAAGGAAGGCTGACTTGAAGGCCCCTTCTCTCTGTCCCTGCAGGACTTTGGCCTGGATGTGCCTGCTTTCCGGACCCTGGTAGGGGATGACTGCCCACTGCCCTTCCTGCTCCTGGCCATCCACTGCTGCAGTGTAAGAGCCTCTCTCTCCCTGCCCACCACCCCCGTCTATCAGCTGCAAGGCTTTCCTGCTCCAGGTGGTGGGAGGAAAATGTAGGGACTCTCTTTTGGAGCACTGAGTTAAGCTGTCCCTGTCTCTACCCATCAGATGGAACCTAGCACTCGTGCTCCCTTCACTGAAATCACCCAGCATCTGGAATGGATCCTGGAGCAGCTGCCTGAGCCAGCCCCCCCCACCAGAGCTTCCCTGACACACAATCAGAGTAAGTGAGCATGACCTTGATGCAACTAAACTCTTTTTTGCCTCTTCCTTAGAACTCAGGGGATTAAGACTAGGTGTATTTATTAGTTGAGAAGATTGGGGTGGGGGGTGTATGAAAGGACATTTTAAATAAAATATTTTCAAATTCTAGAACCAAGAGAGGGGAAGAAGGAAAGTAGAGGTGAAGGAGGGCTAGAGGTGACATCTCCTGTCCAAAATACCTAGTGGGACTCCCTTTTATAAGCTGTAGTCCCACCAGCCTCCTGGTGAATAATGAGGCCTCAAGGAGCCATGATCAACGCTGAGAACAGTAACCACAGACTTCTCTGTCTACAGGGTCTGTTTCAAGAGGGGGTCCCTCTGCCACCCTTCCTAGGCCAGACCCCCGGCTTTCCCGAAGCCGGTCAGACCTCTTCCTGCCCCCGTCACCAGACTCACCCCCCAACTGGGGGGACAATCTGACTCGAGTCAATCCCTTCTCACTCCGGGAAGACCTCCGGGGAGGCAAGATCAAGCTGTTGGATACACCCAGCAAGCCAGTTACCCCCCTGCCCCTTGTTCCACCATCACCACTGCCCTCCTCACAGCTGCCCTTGGTGACCACTCCAGAGACCCTCGTCCAGCCTGGGACACCTGCCCGTCGCTGCCGCTCGCTCCCATCATCCCCTGAGCTCCCCCGACGTATGGAGACAGCACTGCCAGGTCCTGGCCCTCCCAGTGTGGGCCCCTCGGCTGAAGAAAGAATGGAGTGTGAGGGCAGTAGCCCTGAGCCAGAACCCCCAGGGCCAGCTCCCCAGCTGCCCCTGGCTGTGGCCACAGACAATTTCATCAGCACTTGTTCCTCGGCCTCCCAGCCCTGGTCCCCTAGATCAGGACCTGCCCTTAACAACAACCCCCCAGCTGTGGTGGTGAACTCCCCACAAGGCTGGGCTGGGGAGCCATGGAACCGGGCCCAGCATAGCCTGCCCCGGGCGGCAGCCCTGGAGCGGACAGAACCCTCGCCACCCCCTTCCGCTCCCCGGGAGTCTGATGAGGGGCTGCCCTGCCCTGGCTGCTGTCTTGGCCCTTTCAGCTTTGGCTTCCTATCCATGTGCCCCCGCCCCACACCAGCTGTTGCCCGCTACCGCAACCTGAACTGTGAGGCAGGCAGTCTCCTCTGCCACCGGGGGCACCATGCCAAGCCTCCCACACCCGGCCTGCAGCTGCCCGGGGCGCGCTCTTAGCAGTGGGGCCTGTGGTCTCTGGCCTCCACCTTTGGCCTTCAGGATGCCCTGTGAGGACAGAGCACACATGTTGGACAGTGCCAGCCCCAGCAGGGCTGACCGGCTCTTCTCCCCGTGTAGGGGAACCTCAGCATGGACTCAAGGGACAGAACATTTCCTGTCTAGCCCCTGGGCCTGCTTTCCCATGGGCGATCACTGAACCAGACAAAGCATTGCTGACATATGAGACTAACACGTGCAAATTATTTAAAAATATTTCAATAAAACTGCCTGGCTGGCTCCGGGCTGCCCCAATCCACTCAGCCAATGCGCCCTCCTCCACCCCTCTACAGTTCCACTATGGGAAATGCCACTATGGGAAGTCCAACTTCTGGGGCAGGATTTCAAGCACACAACAGGCTGGCTAGAAGTGTTGGGCATGGATCAGCCCTTGGCTAGGCATTGCCCAGGTAGAGTGAGAGAATGCTAGAGGGAGATGATCTTAGGGCCCGCAAACTGCAATTAAGGTGAGGGGTGCAGGCTTCTGTTGGCATGAGTACCTGTAAGAGTAAAGCACCAGTGAGGTCTGAGGTAGACTCTTGCTAAGAACATTCATCCAGCTCCTCCCACCTCCCTGGACAGCCGACCCCCAGCCTCCCTTCAGTTCCAGAACTTTCCTGCTGAACACCCTCCTTCATAAGCAGACCAAGACCCTGAAGGCTGTAAAGGTGACCATCACTCTCAGGAATAAGTTTTACCTCTGGCTTCTGAGTTCCTCTCCCTCCCTGCTCCCTGACTCTCATGCCTCAGTGGGTTGTCATACTTACTCAACTCAGGGCAAAAAGTGGTTCCTATCTGGATGCTTGAAAGCTGTCATCTCACAGATGCAGGGAAGAAGAGAAGTACACTCATCCTGCTGTATTCTTGGCCAACTGCTTTGTACCTTATAACATCTTGAGCTTTGCCTATAATACCTAAAGATTGGTGAAGTAGAACTGGGACAAAACCTGCCTCTCCTCTCCCACCCTGCCTTCGCTCCCCTTGCTCCCCTTGCCCTGTGTTAAACACAATGGAGTCCTAATTTGCCCTGCCTGCCTAAGGCCACATTTGGGTATGGTTCAGGGACAGATGGCTACTCTAACTCAAAGAGGCTTTAGAACCAGGGTAGGAACAAATTCACCCAAAATATTAAAGATGGAAACTCCATAGGGAACATGGAGTCTGACTGCCTATTTCAGGGTTCCTGGAGTTGATCTTCAAAGTTGCCCCACTGCTCCCTTCCCAGAGGCAACTATAGTGCCCCAAGAGGCCCTGACTGAGAAAGTGCCATCTCAGTTTGGGTAGCCCTGTCAAGGGATGGGAAGTTGAATGCTGGGGTTCATGAGCTGTGAAGTCCTAGCTAAAGCCTCAGCTTCTCCCTCTGAGAGGAAAAACAACATAGGTCCCAACCTAGTAACTTAAAAAAAAAAAGTGCCTAGGATTGCCAGGTACTGGAAAGGTGCCAGAGTAGAAGGCTGTCCTAAAGAGTTTTAAGTAAAGGAAACAGACAAGTAGGTAATTAAAATACTGACTTGTGAAAGAATTTTGGGAGCAGGAGGAGAATGTTATTACTATGTCTATATGAAGGAGTTATGGAGTTGAGTATGCCCAGAAGTCCTAACAGACTTACCCAGGGCCTCGTTTGCTGTCAGCCTGCTGCCACCTCTTAGCAAAGCTGTAATTAGCCCAAAATGAACCAGGTGGACTAATTTGTGTCAACATCTTCCTTGCACTGTTGTGGTTTGTAACCTGAGGGGAGAATCAGAGGAGAGGTATGTGGAGAATGATGAGAAATATTCCAGTGGGGAGGGGGGCTGCGGTGTAGGGAGGAGGGGATGTGGGCCAGTGGAAGAAAATGAGCACTATAGGGAGGTCTCTGGGCTTTGACAAGAGGACTGTTTCTGACTGGCACAAGACATCAGCTCCTTGGAGACCTGTCCCTGCGGCCTTCAAGTGCCACCTTGCAGATGCAGGCTCGCCCTTCAGTTCACCACCCAGCTGGTGAAGAATTTCTGCCAGCCTTTGAAAGAGGAGTCATTCCATGGGCTGCTCTGGTCATAAGAAGTCAATCCCAACAATCCAGCCCCGCAGATATGGGACCTCTGCCTGAGAGGCCATGAGAGACAAAGATGCTGTTAAGCAGCCCTGGAGAGTTGACCAGAAAGCTGAGATGAGAAACAGGTTCAAGTAAAGATGGTTCATGAGCTTCAACTCTTGTGCCAACTCCACCCAGTTGGTAGGGGCTGCATGGAGCACTGCACTGAGAAGCTGCCGGAAAAGGAATGCGTGCTCTGTGTGCACCACCATTCCTGACTCACTGACACATATCCCTTCGCCCAACAGTACCCGCTACAGTCTGCAAAGAAGGGGATGCTTACTGAAAAAGAATAAATGTCACTGAATGTGGCCAGGTCAGAGGACAGAGATTGACAGTAGTTTTGGCTCTCCTCCCAACTTCTCTCCATATATGAGATGTAAAAGCAACTCCTCTCATTCAGTATCCATCCCATGGGACAGCAGGAATCTATAAACCAGAAAGAATGTGACAGCATAGCCCAGACCCAGGAGGGAGATCTCCCCATTTGGGACGAAAGTGACAATTCCTCAGTCTGGTTGCTAACAGTGCCCCCCATTGGTCTAGTCCCAGCACCTTCACTGGCTTCTAGCCCTTCACCTTTACAGTCTGTCTTTGGCCTCCCCTGGTAATGCCATTCCTCTGCATATTTAGTAAAAGTCTTTAATATTCACAACAGCACTCCTTAACACTCTGGGAGGTTTATTTTAATAGGATGGTGGTACTATTCCCAATTTCTGAATGATTGCAGTCTCCCCCCCTTACACTTGGCTGACCTCACCTGGGCTGCCCCCCCCTCCGTAAGTGTTCAATCAACCTCTTAATCATCTCAATTGCTCCCTAAAGCATTCCTCACTGCATATTCAAGACTTGCCCACACCCTCCAAGCTGCTAGCCACAAGTAATAACCTTGGTTCCTGTTCTGCTGAAATTGTCAGACACGTGATGTGAACTCTCTCCATTTCTTTCCCTTGCACCCCAAAATCTATCTCTTATCTGTTCCACTGTTCCTGGCTATCTCTAAGCAATAAACATCCCTCTTTCTTTGACAGCCCATACACCAATCTGTGCTCCTGATCCCAACCCACCTCTGTCTTTGCTTTGTTCCAAGAATCCTACCTGTAACACGCAAAGATCCTTCCTTCCTTCCCCAGCTCCCTCTCTTCTGTCTACATTGTCTCATGTCCTCACCCAGGTCCCCTCTTGAGTTTCTGTCCTATGGCAACTAAAGGAATACAAAGTCAGTACAGCCAAATGGAAGAGGGTGAGAGGCTAAGTGGCATGCTGAAAGGTAGGCAGGGACCTTGGAAGCCAGGCTAAGGATTTTTTTTAAATTTTCTACATTACAGGGAAGAGTGAGTCAATGTAGGGTTTTACATAGAGAAGTTTTTTTCACTGGCTATATCCCAAGTGCTTGGATACAGTGCTTGGACATGTAGTATGTATGCAATGACTTTTGATGTAATTAACTGGAATGACATGATCAGATTTTGTTTTTAAAGAATTACTCTGACTTCCAATGACAAGTGGATGGGTGGGAGAGGGAGAGAGATGTTTAGGAGAAATGATGCGGCAAGCTGTCACAGTGATCCCTGCAAAAAATGGGGGTGAGCAAAAATGTGAATGGATGTATAGGCTCAGTGGTGGAAAATGGAGTGGGGCACCTGCTAAAAGTGGGAGAGAAGGTGGTAGAATAAGGAGTTCTCACGGAGAGCAAGCCAACCACTGCACAGCTGCCAGGCAGCACCGAGGATTGGGCTGAGGTTGAGACTAGAGTTTTTGGTGGCACCAAGCAGAATGATGGCACAATATGGCACACCTGGGTGCGGCAGGGGCAAGGGGGGCAGTTCATCCAGAGTTGAGATCTTGCCCCTCTGGTACACCAGAAGGACAACAGAACAAAAGAGCGAGTGGCTGAAGTGATGGGCCCCTGAGGCCAAGATGGGTAGAGAGAGAAGTGACAGCCAAGGCAAAGGGAGGAAAGTGGAAACAGTGAGTTGGAGGCATCAGTGAGGTTGAAGAAGTGTGGGGAAAGACTGGAGGAGGCAGCTGTGGTCAGAGTGGTCTGGAACCAGCCTTCCAGCAGAAGAGCAGTTCAGGGTGCTGGGGCCTGGGGTGCAGCTGAGGGAATGGGTGGCAGCACTGCCTGGGACTGAAGGTCACAGGGAATGAGAAGGCTAAAGACACAAGGGCTGGGGGTGTCTGTACATCAACTCACTTGTCTTGGGGGAGTCTCCGGATGTCCCCTGAGCTAGACAGAGCCTAACCTGGACCATAGGTAACCAGGCCATGAACATTCGGTCGCCTTGGGCCTGGCTCCCCACCCCGAACCTCAGCCTGCTTCTTGCACAGCCTCTCCCCTTTTCTGTGGCCCCTTCCCTCATCCCCACATACTGCCTGGGCTCCTGCCTTCAAAATAGATGAACTCTTCCCGCCAGCTCTCTCCCCCACCTTACCCCCACCCACCTCATTGTGAGTGCTGCCCACGCTTGAGAGCTTCAGCTGCCTCGCCCCCCACCCCCCACACTGCACCTCAGAAATCAGGATTTCTTAACCCTTGGGGAATCTCAGATGTAGTGAGAAACAAAGCTATAGACCCTCTCTTTAGAAAAAAGTGCAAACAACCAGTTCCACATCCCAATTCAGGGGGTTCCCAGATCATGTGACATTGATATCAAGGGCAGAGACTTAAGTTTGGTGCTTTGGACAGTGTGATCTGCATTGCCGTATGTCTCCCTCCTTCATCCTATAGGATCTGCCTTAGAGCTGGGTGAGTTGCCCTAAATCCAGAATGCAGCTTGATCCTCCTCTCTGTTGGCCACCACTCTCATTTACTATCCCTTTCCTCCACAACTCAGTGGCCCCCTGACAGACAGATGCCTGCCAGGAGTGTCTCCTCACTTCAATCCATCCCTTACAGAGACCCTCCCATCTTTTGTCTCCCAGAGTGGATACCTTCTAAGGGGCACGTGAATAAGGGCTTCAGTGTGTCGTGCATGCTGCTCAGCTTCTGCTCCAAGGTCATCCTCTGCACCTCCTTACTTTGCAAGGCCTCCTTTGTCTTCTCCATCTCAGACTGGCAGGCCTGTAACTGTTCTTGGGTAGCCTGGCAAACCCTTTGTTTCTCCTGTAGTGCTTCCTGACTCTGGGCTACTTCCCTCCTGGACCCCTGCAGATCCTCCTCCTTCTTCCCCAGCTGGGTCATGGTTAGGTGGAGCTGCTGTCGCAGGCTGCTGTTAGTGGTTTCCAGAAGGCTGTTCGTTTGCTGGAGCTGCTGAGACACCTGCAGATCTACTTGGCCATAATGAGAGATTTGGAGGATATCTTCAGCCATGCCCTGCCACCCTGAGACTTCAGCGTCCATCCTTTTTCTGCTTCTTGCAAATTTTTGCAAAACAGACTGAAATATAAGAGCTGACTGCCTAAAGCTTTAGGAGGTACTGGATTAGGAAGACACAGCACTCTAAAATAGACCTGGCTAGAAACTAGTTGAAAAGCTAAGGATGTGGTGGTGGTGACTCTGGACCCTGCCCAGGGGAAGGGCAGCTGTTGGGGAGAGTAGAGAGTAGGTGAGAAAATGGCTTGGGGTAAGTGGGAAATGGGGGACAGCCATACTCACAGCGTACTCCCAGGCAGATGGCGGCCACCCCTAACAGCAGGCAGGTGAGGAGCAGGCCGAGAAAGAGGTACTGCAAACAGGCTGCACGGCCTTAGGGAGACAGTGGGACGAAGGGCAGAGAGCCCCAGCAAAATTTAGAGACTGAGTGGCTGGGTGGGTGGGGGATATTCATGGGAAAGAGCACCCCTCAGAGGATGTGGTGCAGGTATGATGGGTTTTATCGCTTGGTGAATTTCCGCAGGTAGCGGAAGGAAGATGTTCCAGAATAAGGGCTGGGATGGTTACTGGTAAGCATTGAGGGGCGCTACCTGGTAGGATGGGAGCTAAATCTCAGACGGAGACAGAGGACGGGAGTATGTGAATGGGACCACCGTAAAGGGGAAGGAGGGAGGATCTGGGTCAACCTGTGGGAATGATACATCTGGGTATGGGGGTCAAAGAGGCAGAGCAGGGGGTCTCGGGGCTGCCCGCGCAGTCCAGAGGGCTGCTCCCAGGGCTCACCCTCGGTACCCGACACGCACACCGCAGGGCCCAGCACCATCCCCCTGGGACCCCGCCAGCACGCCCCCAGTGACCAGCCCGCGCGGCCGGGCGGGGTCGGCGCAGTGGCAGAGGCAGCCCAGCCCGAGACCCAGCCGCAGGCGCCGAAGCGCCAGCCGGGCCGCTGGGGGCGCGCGCGGCAAGGAGGGCGAGGGACTCACCCGCGAGGAGCCTCCCGGCAGCCGGTGACGTCACGGAGCTCCAGGACGCAGTTGGCTGCTCCGGTTGGAGCCCTGAGGACCCGCAGCGATTCCGGTTTCCAAGATGGGAAGACCCGGGAAATTCCCGTTCTTTCCACCCTCTCCGCCTCCACCTCTCCCTCTCCAGTCTGGCCCGAGATGCCTTCTGAGACCTCCTGAGATGCGCTGGGACCCCCTTAGCACTCCCCGGAGTCCCGCATCTCCCCCGGGACTCTTGTGTCTCTCCCGGGTCTTACTACTCTTCCGGGTCTCCCTCCTGGGTCTCTCTTTAGGTTTTACTCAGTACCCCTAATCCTTCTCCCCAAAAGTGCCCTCATCTCTCTCCCCTACCCTCTTTTCTCTGTCCTGTGATTCCCCATTTCCCACTCGAAATCGTCTCCCCACGAGGGCTGCCTTCATGTCTCCTCGCTGAGCCCTTGTCTCCCCACTGGGACCTCCACCTTGCCCCTGGGAGCTTTTTTCTTACCTGGCTCCCATTTGTCCAGGGCTCATTCTTCTCTTTCCTAAGCACCCCCTCTTTTCCCAGGTATATTGTGTACTGCCCGCCCACCCCACCCCACCCCCGCTCAAGAACACCGTAGAGTCCCAGCTCAAGACTCACACATACACCCCACACACCCCCACACACACCCTACCCCGTCAAACATATATCCTTAGGGGTCTCCGTACCTGTTTTGTCCCCTACTCCAGAAGAAGCCAAGCTCAAGGGCCCACCTGAGACTGAGGGCACTTGCACATTCTCGTAGGTGAGTTCCTCATCCTCATCAGTCTCTGGGTCTGGAAGAGGAGAGAAAAGGTGGAGGTGGGGGTGGGGCCATGAGGGAGCTTAGGGATGCAAAATCAAGGAGATGCCCCTTCCACCCTTACCCTGTCCTAACCGGCTGGAGACGCTCTTCTTCAGAGGAGCCTTCACAAACCGAAGGTCAGCATAGGTGATGGCCTCAGCCATTGCCCTGAGCACCTCTGCTCCCACCTGTGTCCTCCTTCTTCACCCACCCCAAGCTTCCCTTGACACTCTTCCCTCTGTCCCTTCGCACCCTTAGACTCTTTCTGTGACTGCACAGCTTAGTGCTTTGCCCTGTGACTTCCAGCTACAAAAGAGGAAGACGTCAGCAAGTGTCAGACTAATGGGTTCAGTGAAGCAGACTGCATCCCTGAGCCTCTGTCAGAGGGTCAGGGGATGGGAAACTGAGGTCTGGAACAAGGGGGTAGAGTCTGGAGGTATCACTGGATCACTACTCAGGCCTGTTCCTTCATCCTGCCTGTGCCCGCTCCCCCATGCGTCCCAGATGCACTTGGGCTGTGCTGGGCTCTAAATGCGTGTCTTCCTGATCATCTACTCCGGTTTGCCCTATGCTCTTTTCTGCCCATGCTGCTCTGTCTACAGGCTTATCCATGTGTTGTCAGAGCTCTTCTGTGCCCAGCTGAACCCAGAGGATCTCCCACAGTGGAGCTCCATCCTCCCCATCATACTGGGGGGTCCTAATGTGGAGCCTTTGCTCCTCATCCTGGGGTTCCCAGCAGGTGTGGGCTCCCAGAAAGGAACCTTTGATTTGGTGGAGCTCGTTTCCCTGTCAGTTTGGAGGCTTTCAGGGTAGACCCAGCTCCGCTCCTGCTGTAGTCCTGCAGACTTGCTGAGGGTCTCACACAGAGGGAGGTTTTCACTCCAAAGCCCTTCCTGAGAATGTGGCAGTGCTTTCAAGGATGGATCTGGGACCACACCGTTTCTCTTCTGCAGACTTCCCTAGATTCCCTCTCCACAGCCTTTCCCTGGCTGTGTCCACCCTTGTTCCCTCCTGATCACACCTTTGGACAATCAGCCCCTTCCTCATCCCATCCTGTCCCCTGCTGGACATGGCATCCTATGTCCCAACATCAGGGCTGGAGCCAGCAAACTGAGTCAGGGAGGCACAGACTTGTGGATAAGCCAGGGCTGGGGGTGAGGATGAGGGACAATCTCAGGCTGGAGCCAGCAAACTGAGTCAGGGAGGCACAGACTTGTGGATAAGCTATGGCTGGGGGTGAGGATGAGGGACAATCCCAAGCTTTGCACCTTTGGAAAAGCCTGCAATACTGAGAGCTTTATGCACCCTCATGGGGGGTGGGGGGGGGAGATGAACAAAGGAATTGGGTCGGGGTGAAGAAGGGCAGTGGCTTCTTAGAAGGGAGGCAAGGAAACAAAGCAGGGCTGAGTGTTGAGCGCACAGACTCTGGACCTGAGGTTTTGATATTTTCTTGGTTTTGTTTTGTTTTGTTTTCTTTCTTTCCTAAAGTTCTTCCCTTAAAAAGTCTCAACATTGTCCCTTTGCACCCAGCTCCATGGGAAAAGGGAGTGTTTGTGGGAGAAGACCAGGGCTGGGAGGCCCTCATGGGTGGTGAAGGCCTGGCTGATGGGAGGGAGGGAAACCAGCTGGGAGAGGAGGGTTGTTGAGCAGTGGTTCAGAGGTGCTCCCTAACATCCTTTTACCAAGCTATGACCCTAGAAGGGCTTGCTTCTGCGGGTGCAAAGGGGCTGAGACAAGACAGGCTCTGTGGGTGGGAAAAAACCCACTTGCAGTGGGTGGCATCTGCCCCCGCAGAACCTCTTGACACGCTGCACCTGTGGGGAGGAAAAAGAAAGGGGGAAGAGGTGCTCACCGCACGCTGACAGCTGTAGTGTATAACTAGTGATGTGTGGAGAGGTGTTGTTCTCGGCTCTGTGGGTCTGCTGAGAGCTCTGCCCAACAGCACCATGCAGCCCTCCCAGAAAAAGTGCCCCCTGAGGTAGGAAAGCACATTTGTGACCTGAAGAAGAGGCAGGTGTATTCTTACGTGCGAGTGTGCATGTGTGACCAGGCATCCTCAGGTCTTCGTGGTCTGTTGGGGTGTCTGTGTGCAGTGAGCATCTATGTCAAGGCCTGCTGGAAGGAGTAAGCTCAGAGGATTCTGTGAGCTGAAGGGTGCCTGTGATGGCTGCTATTTTTTTTACCATGACAGGGAATGAGGAGCCATTTGCAGAAAAGTGTTAAAAGGTCATGGGGACAGATGAGGGAAATATTTCTTTTCTCAAGCTCACTTTTTCCTAAGGTGACCCTGCAGCTGTTAACCGTCCTTGCTTAATTAAAGTTTCCAACAACCCGGTCTCCTCCCCCACCCCACCCCCCCAATCAGGGCTTCCTCCAGATAACAGACCGTGGTGGGAGTGGGTGGCTCCCTGGGGACTTCTGGGGCCTGTGAGATGGAGTGGGAGCATATAGAGCAGCTGGGGGCAGGGGCCGGTGCGGGCGATCAGGATACCAGTGTCGTGTCTGGGGGTAGGGGCCCCTCCTTCGTAGATCAGTTGCAGGAACATTTGCAGGAATTCAGTAAACTGTAGATAATGCCCTAGTTTTCAAAACCAGTACACACAGGTGAACATGGCCTGGACACCAGGTAAAAATGCCAAACAAGTTTCCAGTACATGCCCCCCCCCCCAAAAAATCAATGGGTTTGCTGCCTAAACGGGTCCTTGGGGAGGCTTCAGAAGGAGGGACACCCAGATGCCACTGGAATGAACTAGACTGCATTTCCACAATGGCACAGGTACGTTAAGAAGGCCGGGCCTGCATCTCTGTCCTCCTTAGCCCTTTTGGTGGTGGCTACACATCCCCTTATGATGCTCTGCTTTGCCTTCCAGTGCCTTCTTTTCGGACTAGGGTGTGAGAGCGGGATCCTTCTTTCCCATGTGTATCACATGTGGTCTTTGCAATACTGACTTTCACATTACTTTTCCAGACTGGCTATCATGGGGGCCCCTGGGTGGCTCAGTTAAGCACCTGCCTTGGCCTGAGGTCATGATCTCAGGGTCAGGGGGTTGAGTCTCGGTTGGGCTCTTTGCTCAGAGGGAAGCCTGCTTCTTCCTCTGCCTGATTGTACTCTCTCTCTGTGGCAAATAAATAAAATCTATTAAGAAAAAATTTGTTTAAATGTAAATGTAATTAAGGACTTCCTGCATTTGGTAAAACGTCCAAGATACGTTAAATAAGCATAATAGCAGGCATCTCTGTCTAAATGTTTATTTTAATGGAAGTGGTTTTAGTATTTCACCATCGAGAACAATATCTGCTGTTAGGTTTTAGTAGAAAGTCTTCATTATATTTCAGTAGTTTTCCTCTTTTTTTTACTTAGAATTTTTATTAGGAATTGAATTATATTATTCTGGTTCTAAATATTAAATATGGGAGCTTTTCTTCTTTTCCTATAGTTTTGACTAGATAAAATGGCATGGAAATTATCATTATTGAAGAATAAATAAAACTTGGGTGCATGGGTGGCTCAGTCCATTAAGCATCTGACTTTGGCTCAGGTCATGATCTCAGGGTTCTGGGATCGAGCCCCAGAGCCCCATTTTGGGCTCCATGCCTAGTGAAGAGTCTGCTTTTCCTTCTGCCTCTCCACCACTCATTCTCTCTCTTTCTCTCTCCCCGCCCCATGAATTTAAAAAAAAAAAAAAGATAAAACTCAGCTCTGGTGTCCTTTGAATGCAATCTTTTCCAAAAGTAGCTCTATAGTCACCTTCTTATTCTAGTTTTTTCAAAGATAGATTGAACTATTCAGTCTTTCTTCTTTCTCTTGGTCCAGTTTTGGTCATTCACATTTTTCCTGAAATGTATACATGTCCTCTGAATTTTCAAGTTAGTTGATGTGGAATTTTAGGTTGCACCATTTTATAATTCTTTTTTTTTTTTTTTGAAAGATTTTATTTGCTAGAGAGAGAGAAACGTGCACTAGCAGAGGGACCGGCAGACAGAGGGAGAAGCAGGCTTGCCGCTGAGCAAGGAGCCAATGCATTGCTCCATCCCAGGACCCTGGGATCATGACCTGAGCTGAAGGCAGACACTTAACCGACTTAGCCACCCACACATCCCACTTTTTATTGATTCTTTAGTTTTTTCTTCTGTCATGTTTTCTTTCTCAGAACTAATCTTGTCTATTTTTGCTCTTTTCTCTTTCTTTTGCTTATAAGAAGTTTACTTTATTAGTCTTTCTATTTTTTTAATAATATTTTTAAAGATTTTTATTCATTTATTTAAGAGAGAGAGATCACAAGTAGGCAGAGAAGCAGGCAGAGAGAGAGGGGGAAGCAGGCTCCCTGCTGAGCAGAGAGCCCTATGTGGGGCTCGATCCCAGGACCCTGGGATCCCAGGACCCTGGGACCATGACCTGAGCTGAAAGCAGAGGCTTTAACCCACTGAGCCACCCGGGCGCCCCCTTATTAACCTTTAATTTAATTATTTCCCATTTTGGATACCAGCATTACCACTGCTTTCTGTTTATCTGTCTGGTATCCCTTTCCCACGTCTTTATTTTGAATCTTTCTTGATCACTTTGCTTTAAGTATATTTCTTCTAAGTAGTATTGACCAGAATTTGATTTCTAACAAAGTCTTAGAGTCTTTTAATGGAAGAATTCAGTCCACTCATATTTCCTGTTCCAAGGGATAAATTTGATTTATTTCCATCCTACTTTTTTTTTAAATGTGTAAACAGTGTTGGGAACTCTTCTTTACCTTTGCTGGACTGAGTGAATGGCTGTTCATCGCATTTTCTCCTTGTTAATTTGGAGTTTGTTGTTCTATTCATGGTTACCATCCCTTGCCCTGTTCTCTTAAATAGATGCACATGATTGTTCTAGTTCATGAATACAGAACAACTATTTCCACCGTACTCTACTTATCTTCTACTTCCTCCCCACCTCAGTAAGATATGGTCTTTAGACTACTTTTACTACCTTTCCACCTCCTCCTCCTTCCGCCTCGAATCCTAGAACACTCACCTTCCCCTTATCCTCACTACCTGATTCCAGAGTTTTATTGAGATAATTTAGTCCTTATTAGAATTTCCCCTACAACGTGTTCCTTCTGTTTCAAGGGTGTTTAGCATTTGAGTGATGTGTTATACATATGTAGAAATATAGATATAAATACATAGCTCATGGCTCGTTGCATCCCACTGATTTCTCTCCTCCTCCCTTGACCTTCCCCCATCTTGAAGTCTGTTCTGATTCAGTTGTTGTCTCATTAGAGCCTTTTCTTTAAAGTATTTCTCACATGAGATAATGATTTTTGTAAATCTTCATCTATCTTTCTTTCTCCCATTGCTAGGTCCTGGTCGCAGGCCTTTTCTTTCATTACCTCACATGCCTTTTTGCTGCTGTTTAACTTCCAGGGTTGCAAATAAGAAAAATGAACTTTCTGCCTGGAAATATGTGTAACATTGTCCTTATCCGGGGCGCATGGGCACCTGGGTGGCTCAGTGGGTTAAAGCCTCTGCCTTCGGCTCAGGTCGTGATCCCGGGTCCTGGGATCAAGCCCCGAATCTGGCTCTCTGCTCTGCAGGGAGCCTGCTTCCCTTCCTCTCTCTCTGCCTGCCTCTCTGCCTACTTGTGATCTCTGTCTGTCAAATGAATAAATAAAATCTTAAAAAAAAAACCAAACAAACAACATTGTTCTTATCCTTAGAGTTCAGGAATTTTAACCTGTATAGGAGCTAAATCTTTCTTCAGCTCAGGGACAGTCCACGTTAAATTATTTAATGATGACGTCTCCTCTCCTGTTCCTCTTCTCCTAGAACTCATAGAATTTGCAGGCTAAATCTCCTGGGTCTGTTTCAGTCTTCCATCTTTCACCACATAATTTGCATCTCTGTATTTTTGTTACATGTTTTGAGATATTTCATCTGTTTAATTTCTGGACCTCTTTTTGGGGTTTTAGCAGTAACCATCCTCTCCTTTGCTTTATGTTTGGAAGTTTTTAGCTCTGATATCACATTTTCTAGTTCAGGGAAATCTTTTGTGTTTGACCTTCACAAATATCTCCCCCAGGCTCTTACTCAGAGATTCATTTGTTTCCTCTAGCAGGTCTCTCTGCCCTCTGGTTTGTCTGCATTCTCCTGGCCTCAAAGGCTGAGAAATTCAATCCACCGTTATTTTTTAGAGAGCTGGAGAGACTCAGCAAAGCCATTGATTATTCCTGGGAAACCGGCTGTTTCTGGGACTTGCTGCCTCCCTGAAGGTCCTTTTTCTTGGCTCTGAGGCTGTTCTCCAGAAACTTGTCTGCAGGAACTCTGCCAGGAACTCAGCAGAGCCCATTTAAAGTTCATCCTCTGTAGCTGGGAGTTGTCAGAGGGGTTGTGGAAAGGAGAGCTTCACGAGGGTTTGCAGGTACCTAGAATCCCCTTGCTCTACGTATTCTAATTATTGACAGAATGATAATCACCAGAAGACTTAAACACAGAACCCATTAATAGCAAGTGCCTCCATGAACTACAACCAGAAGTAGGAATGGGGTGGGAGGATGGCCTTTTACTCCCCCCCCCCCCCCCCTCCTAGTATTTCTCAGCCTCAGCACTTTTAACTTTTGGGGACTAAAATTCTATATGGTGAGTGGCTGACCAGTATGTTGTGGCCCAGTCAGCAGCATCCCTGGTCTCTACCCCCTATAGATCAGTACCTTGGGGTGCTCCCCAGCTGTGAAGACCAAACATATCTCTGCACATTGCCAAATGTCTCCTGGGGGCCAAAGTCACTTCTGGTGGAGAACCATTGATGTCTGCCTTTCAGTTCTTTTTTTTTTTTTTTAAACATGTACTCACACTACTCCTAAAATTAAACATTGAACTGAGGTCGTGAGACAGAGGAGAAAATACCAAGCAGTTGTGAGGAAGCAGAAGCCAGAAGTAGAGGATGAGGAAGCAAATTAGCAAAGTAGAAAAAAACTGGGAATAAATAAAAGACACAGAAACTCTGTTAGAGTCATGGGACAGGAGGAGCGGAGTGGCAAGACCCGCATACTCCTGTCCCCAAAGTCCCTAGCAAGGCTGTGATTTGAGATCTGAAATCCAGCAGCAGTCTGCAGAGGCCCAGTCATACCATAGCCACTGTTCTGCGATTCCCATTCCATTCGGCTTCCTCCCTGCCCCAAGTGTCCTAACAATAAACACCCCTTCACTTAACCAAGGCTAAATGAGTGTATTTCTTACAAGCAAAGCCCCATAGACTTGGTGCGCAGTGAAGAGACGGACTGTCCACAGTTTCCTACCAGTACTAAATTCACTTCTTAGCATCACACTTGAAGAGAGACTCTGCTCAAGCAAAACAGTGGGAATGATGAGTAGCTAAAAATGTCTGTAAAAGGAATTCTAGAAAGCTTTTTCCGGGAAGGAGAAAAGAGAAAAAAAAGAGTTAGGCCATCCATCAGGGCTGTCATGTACAGGAGGGATAAGGGTAATTATGTGATTGCAGCTCAGGAGGCAGAATTGATGACAAAAGTAACAGGCAGATTTTGCCCCCTCACTGCCCCCCCAAAAAAAGTTCTCTCAAAAAGAGAGATTGGAAACGAGTGCTTGGTTAAGGTAGTGAGCTCCCTATTCCTGGAAATGTTTAAGAAGTGGCTGGTACGGAGTGCCTGGGTGGCTCAGTGGGTTAAAGCCTCTGCCTTCGGCTCAGGTCATGATCTCAGGGTCCAGGGAGCCTGCTTCCCCCTCTCTCTCTGCCTGCCTCGCTGCCTACTTGTGATCTCTGTCAAATAAATAAAAATAACATCTTAAAAAAAAAAAGTGGCTGGTAGGATGGCTCCTGCAGTAGGTATAAGTTCAGGCCAGATTTGCCTCCTCCCAGCTATAGAATTCTAGAAATTTAAAAGCCTGGCAAGAGGCACACACCAAGCAGAAATATTTGAGGGTCAAATGGCATTATAGTTCATTTAAATAAGTCAGCAGAGGATGGCTGGTGGAGGAGTTGAGCAATAAGGGAAGATCTCAGAGGCTCAGCATCTTCTGGCCCTGGTGTGCTGGTCTTTCCCTCACAGAATGACTTAAGCAAAAAAGAGAATGCATTAGCTTACATAACCAAAAAGTTCAGGAGACAGATCTAGCTTTAGGCATGTCTGGATCCAAGGTTCCAAATGAAGTCATTACAACTTGGTCTCTTTCCATGTCCCAGCTCTGTTTCCCTCTTTACAGCCAAAACAAGCTTGGAAGTTTAGACTCATCTTTACAGAGTACAGAGCAAGTCCAAAGATGGGGGGAGGGGGGTCTTGGCTGGATGGCTTCATAGGCCCCCTCCCCACCTACAAGTGATTCTTTTTTTTTAAGATTTTATTTATTCATTTGACAGAGAGAGACACAGTGAGAGAGGGAACAGAAGCAGGGGAAGTGGGAGAGGGAGAAGCAGGCTTCCTGCTGAGCAGGGAGCCCAATGCGGGGCTCATCCCAGGACCCTGGAATCATGACCTGAGCCGAAGACAGACGCTTAATGACTGAGTCACCCAGGCACCCCTACAAGTGATTCCTTAAGAACCTTCTATCATTGAACATTTGACCATTCCGAAGGCCCTTACTCTTTGGGTCTTGGGCTTGTCCCCAGTCCTCCCAGCTGAGATGACAGGAAGAGGGGGAAAGCTAGGGCTCCAGACTCAGAGGGCTCTGGCGGCTTCCCCCAATGACCTTCCCCGGGGAATTTGCCAGGAACAGGGTACTCCTTTTTTTTTTTTTTTTTAATTTATTTCAGAGATCACAAGTAGGCAGAGAGGCAGGCAGAGAGAGGAGGAAGCAGGCTCCCCGCACAGCAGAGAGCCTGATGTGGGGCTCCAGGACCCTGGGATCATTACCTGAGCCCAGGGCAGAGGCTTTAACCCTGGACCACCCAGGGGCCCTGCAACAGGGCATTCCTAGTGACTGGATCTTACACCAGTCAGGGAAGGGAGACCACTAAGGAAAGCACCCCTGGAGCTACGGGAGGGGAGACAACTGCAAGGTGTTTGGGAAACGAGCTGACCAGTTAGAGAGATGAGGCAAGGGTGTCCCGGAAGATGTCTAAGGTGGAGATGGCTGCCCCAATTTATTTTTTTGTTAGACGCAGGGATCAACTAGGACGTTGTCACACAGTCCTCGCCTTCAGTCCTGAGGGCCTCGGCCAGGGCATGAGCCTCGGAGACAGACGAGTAAGACAGAAAAATTAAAAGGTTGTAGCAGAGAGAAGGTAAAAGATCCGGGCTTCAGGGACCAGATGGAAAATAACGTTCAAACCGCACCCAGCCCCAGATCTAGTGAGTCGCTACGTCCCGCGAACCGCGAAACGCTGTTTTGGGAACCGCAGGTTAGCGACTCCGCGAAGGGTAGGGCTTAACTCGTGGGGCGCGTAAGATTGAGGGGGGAAGGGTGGGGAACTGTCGGGACTACACTTCCCAGCATGCTGTGGACGGGGCAATTTTACGCATGCGCAGATGTCGTGACAAGGCTGCGATGCGCCTGACGGGGGCGCTCCGGGGGTTTGGTCCCGAGACTGGCAGAGTAGATGGATGTGAGGCGGAGTGTCCTGCGATGGTGGTGTTTGAGGCTTCGGCTGCAATTTCGGTTCGTCCCAGTGGATTGGCGGGACCCCAAGCCCCTTCTCTTACAGAGCCTGTCTCTCACGTCCCCCAGGCCACGGAATTGAGCGGTCTGCAGACTAGCAATCCTCAGAACCCCACATCCCGCTGCCAGTGGTTCCCCGCATCCGGTGCCGGCCCCCAAAGCCACCTTCCCTCCCACACAGCCTTTCCTACCACGACCGGCGCCTCTGCTGGGGGAGGCCCAAGTTGAGGTCCACGGAGGCGGATCTGGCATTTGAGTTATTCTCTGTGTGTGTGTAGAGGGTCTGCCTTTTGGGGACCACCAGGTAAGGCTCAGGAGCACAATTCCCTACTCTGGTTTTCTCTGGGACTGTGAGTGGGAAGGAGAGATGTTTGGAAGTAGAAGCCTGGCTTCCACTATCTTCTGGCCCTGAAACCTCAGAAAGGTCTGATAAGCCAGACTTGCCTCTACAGAAGCCGTAGGGTGAGGTGGTGTAGGCTTGAGGTTGTGGCTGGTGGCAGTACAGTCATAGAGGCCACCGGGAGAGTGGGTCAGGAGCTGGGGAGCTTGCAACACCAGGTGATGGGAGTGGGGTGGCTCTGAGTGCAAATTCTAAGGATGATCTAGCAGCAGCAAGTATAGTTTGAGCTGGGCTCCAGCCTCCACCCCTCGCACTCACCCTGGCAGTGTTGATGCCACTGACACTCTTGGTCCATCTTCCCCAGCAAGGCTCCCCCAGAAGTGTTCTGTACAGAACTCACAACCCTACCATGTAGCGCTTGTTGCATGTCTGAAGCCTCTAGATTAAAATCTAAACACTTTCTGAGAAGTTTTATTTGAAAACTTGGGGACATAACAGAGGCAGCAGGAGGTGGGCTGGTATTCTCCAGCCAGGGTTCTCAGATAAGAAGCCAGGCTTGGGTTCCTCAGGTCGCTTAGGTTCCAGGATCCCTCCAGACTATGGGGTCCCAAGGAGAATACCCACCCTTCTCTCAGGCGGTTACCCCCTCCACCACTGCCCACTTCCTGTATCTGAGGGGACACCGAACTATAGACTTTAAGGGAGCTGGAACAGAGAGGATCTAGTTAAAATACACAAGGAGGGGAAGTGAGTAACTTGGGAGCTTAGGGCTTTAGGGGAATAGATAGGAAAAAGAGAGAGAGAGATGGAAAGGGGGTCATTGCCTTTGTTTCCTCCATCCCCAAGAAACCAGGGACCTACTCGTTCCCCTGAGTGTCTCCCTCAAGCTTAGAGGGGAAGTTTGAGAAACATTACCTCTTGTGACTGGACATTGGCTACCTGTCTTTGGGGGGTGGTTGGGAAACAGTCATGCTGGGGCAGGGTAGCAGTAACCCCTCAGCAGAGGAGGCTGGGGCGATGATCATCCCACTCTGCCAGCTCCTCCGTCTCAGCTGGGTGCAGGCTGGCTGTTGGCATAGGCCTGGTCTGGGAAGGAAGCCCGCGCCCTGCGGGTCTGGGCACACACTGAGGCATACAGCTCTGGCTCGGGGCCTGAGGCCTGGGGCTTTGGCTCAGAATCCAGCACCACCTCTGAGTACTTGATGGGGGTTCCAGGGCTGGGGAGATGGCCCTGAGAAGGCCGCAACTGCAGACTGGTATAGCACATCACTTTCTCTGTAGCCTGGAGATTCAAGGCTGTTAGAAGTTCACTGGGCCCTTGAAAAAAGCCCTCACTTCCCTCCCCTCTCCCTCAGCCACAACTGACTCACCGTGACGGGGTCTCTAGGAACTGAATCTTGCTGGTCTGGCCCCGGTTCTTGAGACAGCCGACCTGGGATAGGGAACAGTAGTAATCTGGTGACTTCTTGTTCTTCCTCCTGCCATCCCTCATCCCACCCACCCAGGACGTGCATGGCCTTGGTGCCCCTCCCCTTTGCCAGCTCCCTACCAGTCTGAAGATAAGGCAGGTTCCCATATAGGGGGACCTCTTCCACAGATCCTCCAGAGCTGCAAGACAGAGATGAGGGGGTGAGGGGACATCTGGGTAAGGGGAAACTCTCAGTCACCTATCTCTGTTGTCCCTACTCACCGGCCCTGTCCTGGATGGCTTCTGTTCCGGCCACTAGTCCATCGGAGCAAGTGCGCAGCCAGTGAGATGAGAAGCAGCAGCGTCACAGCCCCTAAGAGGGCCCACAGTCCCCAGGCCTGGGTCACAGTGGGGATTCCTGTGGATGCCAGGGTATGGGGGATGTTACTGCCCAGCCCAACCCAGCCCTCCAGGTCCCAGCAGGTGGGACAAGGGGCCATGTGACCCCTCCCCCTGCCCCTGCCCCGCCCAGCTCACCGGGCACTAGCAGTTCTGTGAGTTCTGTGCAGTTGGCACCTCTGCTCATGACTGCTGACCTGGGACCTGAGTCTGCAAGCCCTGAGCTGAGGGGTCAGCCTGGCTTATGGCCTGATTGCTGCTGCAGGCGCCTTTACTCTCAGCCCTCCCCGGGCCTGGCCCCCACAGTTCATCCCCAATACTGCTGGTGGCAAAGTCACTGGTTTCCGGGGAGGAAGGGGGAGGGGAGGGATGAGCAAAAGAACAAAGACACCGCCCTGTGCCTGCACCTGCACCACCCAGCATCTCCCAAGCTTCCGCCCCTACCCCTTGCAACCCTATACCTTCTTTGGCCAGAGAAGAGAGAAGCAGGCCTGCGATTTCTGTGCCACTGTGCAGGTGAGCCCATGAAGACTCCCAGGAGACAATGGAGCATGGAGCAGGACCAACAAGACAAGGAAGCCAGGCCTTAGGACAGAGATTCCTTTCTGCCACAGGGTGTCTGCCTTTTCTCTCCCACTCTGAGATCCATGAGAGAGAATATATTCCTCACTGAGCATACTACCAAGAGGAATGAGACAGGGAGGCCTCCTAGTGCCTAAAATCCCTTCACACCATAAGGCTGAGTGTAGGAGATAAGATGACCATTGTCATTCTTATTATTACTGGTATAATAATTTAGGGCATAGAGGAAACTTATATTCTCCCCCTCCCAACCCACTTTATCCAAACTGTCCCTAAGAACTGTCAGTCTCAAAAGTTAGTTGAATCAGGGCGCCTGGGTGGCTCAGCGGGTTAAGCCACTGCCTTCGGCTCAGGTCGTGATCCCAGGGTCCTGGGATCGAGTCCCATATCGGTCCTGGGATCGAGTCCCATATCGTGCTCCTTGCTCAGCGGGGAGCCTGCTTCTCTCTCTGCCTCTCCCTACCACTCTGCCTGCTTGTGCCCGCACACACTCTCTCTCTGACAAATTTTAAAAAAAAAAAAGTTAGTTAAATAAAAGGAACCTCTACCCCAGTACATCCTGGAAACTGAGCCATGTCTTCACGCTTGTTCCCTTTAGGAAATGGAGCACCTGCGCTGCCCAATGCAGCCCAACCACATGGGCTGCTATGGGCTGCTATTGATGTGGAAGGATTTCAAGTTCCTTAGACCAGAGGTCAGTGATATGTACTGGCAATAGTGGGCCCAAATTCCCTAAAGGCATCCATCAGTCAAGGGCCATTTATCGTATTATACCTGGCCTGAACCAGGCCAGGTTTACATTGTTTACATTGACTATGCCAGCTGGCTTAGGGTCAAGGTTTGGACTATAGGCTCTGCAACCAGACTGCCTCTAGATCAGTTAGACTACGGTAACTCCTGTGAGTGGGTCTCTCCTCCCAGCCCTGCCCCCTCCATTTCTGGAAGAACAAGAAGATATACTCCTAGTTCATTCATTTATTTAGCACACATATACCTCATTCATTTGTCACCTGTGCCGATTGCTTGCTTATGTGCCAAGCTTTGGAGATAAAGATGTGAGAGGGAAATGGTTCCTTTCCTCAAAGGGCTCTTGATCTAATTAGGAAGATGACCCAGTGTGTCCCAGACAATTAAAAGGCACCATGAAACACAGGAACTCTCCAGGTCTGCCTGAGGTCCTGGAGGTGAAAGGAAGGCCTGGGGGTGGGGGGTGATATGTGGTAACTGATAGGGAGACAGGCAGAAAGTTTTGGAATCTCTGACTTGCCTCTTACCTGATGAATTTACTTAACCTTCCTGAACCTTTGTTTCTTCATTCTTTGTTTTTTTTATTTTTTTAAATATTTATCTATTTGAGAGGGAGAGAGCGAGTATGAGCAAGGGAAGGAGCAGAGGGAGAGGGAGAAGCAGACTTCCACCCAGCATGGAGCCTGAACCGGGACTCATTCTTTAAAAGAGTTTAATTAGGGGCTCCTGGTGGCTCAGTCAGTTAAATGTCTGCCTTCAGCTCAACTCATGATCTGTGGGTCTGGAATCCAGCTCCGGGTCCGGCTCCTTGCTGAGCAGGGAGTCTGCTTCTCTTTGCCCTCCCCACTGCTTGTGCTGTCTCTTGCTCTCAAATAAATAAATTATTTTTTTATAGCTTAATTATAGGAGCGCCTGTGTGGCTCAGTGGGTTAAAGCCTCTGCCTTTGGCTCAGGTCATGATCCCAGTGTCCTGGGATCCAGCCCTGCATGGGGCTCTCTGCTCAGCAGGGAGCCTCCTTCCTTCTCCCTCTCTGCCTGCCTCTCTGCCTACTTGTGATCGATCTGTCAAATAAATAAAATCTTTTAAAAAAAGAGCTTAATTATATTTACCTGTTGGGTTGTATTTCATTCAACAAGGATTCATTGAGTGCCTGCTAGTGCCGGGTGCTGTGCTAAGCTGTAGGAATAAAATGGTAAAGAAAAGAAATATGGCCTCTGCTCTTCTGCAATTCGCAGTCTAGTGGTATTTTCTTTTTATAATTAATTTTAATGGATTAATTGATTTTAATTAACTGACCTTAAAGAACCAACATGGATTTTTTCCAACTTTATTGAGATATAACTAACATATGCTGGTGACTGAAAGAAAGTACGATAGCTGCATTAGTGAGTAAATTCGAAGTTAAGGATTCTGAATGAAGGAAACACACCTGAGAGCTGAAGGGTGTTTAGACGTTAACTGTACAGAAAGGAAATAGCAGTGGAAAGTGCTGAAGAGAGTTCTAATTTCAAGGGCCTGGCTCATAGCAGCTGCTCAAATTAAAATCACTGGTAGGTAGGCACAGTTCTTTTTTTTTAAGATTTTATTTATTTGTCAGAGAGATCATAAATAGGCAGAGACGGGGGGGGGGGGGGAAGCAGGCTCCCCACTGAGCAGAGAGCCCCGTGCGGGGCTTGATACCAGGGTCCTGGGATCCTGACCTGAGCCAAAGGCAGAGGCTTAACCCACTGAGCCACCCAGGCGTCCCCAGTAGGCACAGTTCTAAGGACTCTCCTTGGATTATCCCACTTAATCATCATAACAACTCCATAAGGTACAGATGGTGTATTATTATCTCCATTCCTCAGAGTGGAGATTGAGGCACAGAGCGAATTTAAGTAACTTGCCCAAAGTCATTTAGCTTTCGAGTAGCGGAGGCAGGTTCTAGGACGGTCAGTCCATAGTCTACTGTGTGCCGAGCTACACAATGAATGGTGGCTATTAGGAACATTTGCCGATTGAAGAGGGTGGACGTAGAGGAGGCCACTGTAGGAAGAGGGAACTGCAAAAACACAGAAACTCCAACCGATGTGATACATACAGCGCGTTAGGTCATAGGAGAAAATGATGCAGGGATTAATTAGTCCACCTGCGGGCTCCGTCCGTGATCCGCTAACAGTACCCCAAACAGAGGTCCTCCGCAGGGATGGGCCTAGTCCCGCTTCTAAAAGTCAGCCGCGCTGAGAATGAGCCCCGTGTGGTTGGTGCGCACAGCCGCGCGCACTGCCTGCGTAACTAGAAATGCTGACGGACGACGCCCCCGCAGCACGCCGCTCAGCTCCCCCGTGGCAAACGGGATCGCCTCTTGGCGGACCTTACAGTGCAAGGCAGGGAAAGTCAACGTGCCTGCGCACGCGGCACTCTCTGCCAAGGGTCCGGGGACTTTCCCCTAGGCACGAATAAGGAACAAGTCCTCCGTCTGTAGCCTAGGAAACAGGCCTTCAGCACGAGCTGCCTGTG
>ML109640.1:0-22639 GCA_003697995.1 Taxidea taxus jeffersonii | reverse complement strand
GTTCGCCATTCTAACTATTTTATGATTAGGGTGAATGGGTTGAGAGTATGAGAAATAAAATCCATTTTCCAGTATAATCTTATAAGATTGCAGGCTCCTAGAAGCATTCTGACTAATAGAATTCCTAAATAGATGAGAAATGAATTCATTTGGGAAAGTTGGGCCAAGGTCCTATGCTAATAAGGGTGCCCCGCCCACACGAAGTGGGCGTGACCTCCGGAGTGTCCCGGTACTTGTCCCTAGCACCGCCCCTCTTGCGCATGCGCAGCGGGACTCCCGGCCAACTCTGGCGCCTCCTGGGCCTTCATTCTGTGGTCTGCAATGGCGGGGTTGGTCCCGTTTGCGGGTTTGCTGGGGTTGCTACTTGTGTCTGCACTGCCCGGGGTCCTCGGAGACCGCCTCAGCCCCGACCTCCGGGCACACCCAGGTATCAGCGAGGGCTTCTGGAGGGAGGCTAAGACTGCCCATGGGTCCCCAGCCCCGGCTCTACTGACCCACCTCTGCCCTCCTCAGCAGGGGACCATGCCCAGGTCGGCCCTGAGGCCACGGAACCCCGGCGACGGTCGCCGCCCAAGGACCAGCGAGAGCGGGCCCGGGCGGGAGCTCTGCCTTTGGGGGCGCTGTACACCGCAGCTGTCGTGGCTTTTGTGCTGTACAAGTGTTTGCAGGTGCGGGACGACGAGGGGTGGGGCTGCCCCGGGCCTGAATCTCCCATGGGGGCGCTATGGTACCGTGAACAAGACACTTCTTTCCGTCAGTCTGTAAAACGAAGACGATAGTTCCTTGGCTTTCCAACACTAGAGGGTTATTTTGAGCATCCAGAGAGGTAGCAGATGTGAAGGGTTCTTGATAAATTGTAAATAATGACCACCACATTTAATTCTCCCAACTGTCCAATGAAGAGATTAAGTCATTTGCTCAAAGTCACGCAGAGCTGGTAGTAACTGGGATTTGAACCCAGCAAGTATGTGTCCATACTATGGAAGTATAGCTGCTGGTAAAATTCTAGTCTTGGCACAAAGTGTTGGTTGCTGTAGCCACAATATGGAAGGCCCTAGTCTCATGTTCTCCTTAGAAAGGAGGCCCTGAAATGTAAAATGACAGTACATTTTAGTGTATGGAAATGGTTGAAATGGAAAATAATACCTTCCAAGGCTCTATCCTCAAACCTGGCCTGATTACTTTTTTGCATTGGGAAGTAGAAGGCTGAACCAATTTGGAGGGGATATGAAATTAAAAGGGATAGCTAGTTATGATTCCAAGTAGACTTGATTAGGTTAGGATGAGGGACTATCATGATGAAATTTAAAGAGAATCAATAATAAGTTATATTTGTGGACCAGAGTACTATCTGGAAGAAACATATAACTTAGCAGCAGTTTATTAGTTGAATAATAAAGTTCAGTCGTGTGTTGAAACCCACTTCCCCAGGCAATGCCAGGAACAAGGTATTGCATCTCATCTTCAATCTCATATTGATCAGAACACTTGGGAGAATTTTATTCTCTTCAAGGAACTACTTCTAAGAACACTATATGCCCAGTAGAGCAACCAGAGAAAACCATATCAAATGAGCAGCAACTGGGTAAAATTAGAGATATTAAACCAGAGAAGACATGGGGATGGGGAGTGGGCAAGGACCATTGTCTTCAAATTCCTGAGTGGCTATCATGTTGAAAAGACGTGGTTTTGGAAGGCAACACTGAAAGAAGATACATAAAGGAAAGTTTTTGGTTTTGTGTATAAACTAACAACCAGAGCTTTATCAAACTGGAGAGCGGTGCTCATTCCTGGGAGTGTTTCATTAGACTGAATGACCTCGTGTGGGGGCATACTGACATGTTGCTTCACGTCCCAGGTGAGGAGCTAGACTAGGTGTAATTATGATTCTCTAAAGTAAAATCTTCATGGCTTTCTCGACTTCAAATTATCCTGCTCCTCTCATGGCTTTGGAGTCGGAGGTGATGGAGAAGCTTGTTCCTGCAGGCTAGCCCTCTCTTTCTTCTGTTTCATCAGGGGAAAGATGAGGCTGCTGTCCTCCAGGAGGAGGAAGGCAAGAAGGAATCATCACAGTCAGGTGGGTTTTGCACAAGCCTGTATTTGGTAGGGGATTACGGGACCACAGAAGATACAAATAACCATTGCTCTCCTTTTCTCCCTTACCCCCAGAGCAACAGCTGGCCCAGTTGACACAACAGCTGGCCCAGACGGAGCAACACCTGAACAATCTGATGGCCCAGCTGGACCCCCTTTTTGAGCGGTAAGAAGAGCAGTGACCCTGTGGCCAGGGGAGCTTTGTGATAGGTGGAAGAGGTGGTGACAGATCGGCTAGCCTCTGAGTGAATATTTCTACAGTGTGACTACCCTGGCTGGAGCCCAGCAAGAGCTTCTGAATATGAAGCTTCAGACCATCCACCAGCTGTTACAAGACAGCAAGCTAAACAAGGGTGTTGACGTTCCAGAACCAGGTAAAGGGTTGGGTGGTGAGAGTCTTGGGGAGGTGGAGACAGTCTCTGAGATAGGAATATCCCTGATCTTTCCCCTCACAGAGGCCAGCCTACCCTTTCCTGAGGACTTATGTATAGAGGAGGAGGAGGCAGAGGCTGGTGACAGTCAGGCCTGGGAAGAGCCCCTACAGTGGAGCACAGAGACGAGAAACCTAGCTACTCCTTGGGAAGTGGAACAGGGGCTAAGGAGAAGATGCAGCAAGGCTGTGGGAAGGGCCTCAGTCACAGCCCCCGCCGGCAAGGAGAAATGACAGCTGAAGGTTTAGTAAAACAAAGTCTGTGCTTGTGACTGGACACTCCTGTGTGCTTTTTCTATTCCAGCTGGTCCTACACACACCCATACTAGGTGCCCAAGAACAACTGGGCCTTCTTGAAAAGCTTCCCTTATTAGGATAAAAAGAGGCCACCTTCCAGTGTGAGAGCTGAGAGATAGAGGGAGCTCCAGCTCTTTTCCTTGTAATCCTGAGGCCACCAACAGGGCAGCCTTCAGGGCACAAACACCTCTCTTTCCCTTATTGCAGAGCTGAGGCAGAAAGGCCTTTCCAAAAAGGGGAAGAAAAAAGTTTACTAAAATACAGTGGGAAAATAAATTACAGAAACTGCATTCAACATAAAAACATCCACGTTTACAAAGCTGCAGTCCTGATAAACAACCACCCAGGAACCCAGCACTGAGCTTAATCAGTCCTAAATCCCCTCATCTGCATTGGAGGGGCTGGTTCAGCAGAGCTTCACCAGGGTGGGACTTGGTTTCCTGATTCTTAAGGGCTAGTCAGATGAGCTGGCACGGCTTGGTCCCAAGCAAACCCGAAACGAAAACCATGAAGAGTTCTGTGGTTTTTTTTTTTAGTTAGTACTGAAGATTTCTTTGTACTCCTGACTTTGACTTGTCACTCAAGTATCCTGGGTTCTGGAATTAAGAGTCTTCTAGTTCTTCTGGCTGCTGTGGAGAGAAGACGGTCAGTTCAGGCACTGGCATGAGCACTCTCTTCAGACAAAATCACCCATGGCCTTGGGGGTGGGGCAGCCCAGCAGGTGTCAGACGTGAGACAGGATTACAACTGCTCACTCCTGGCCCATGGGCCTCATCACAGCACTCTTACCTGATGGCCAGAGTCAAACTGTGGTGCCAGTGCAACAGCTCCTCCTGGTCTGTGCACATAAGCAGTAGCTTCTCATGGGGAAAGGACAGCTAGGGAGAAATAACCACTTAGTGCAGGGCTCAGAAAGGTCCAGGCTAAAGCTGAAGGCCTTGCTGTTTCCATGGAGGTAATTCAGGGCTGAGGTGAGAACTAGGGATGAACCCTAACCCCCCCCTCCCAACTCAATGCAGATGGCTTAGTTCCTCTGAAGGGGGCCTAGGCCAAGGGGATAAATAGTACATGGGCATTTGAGGTCTGTTTTGAGCCTCTCCTACCGATCTAGGGCTCCCACCCATAACTTACGCTGAGCAGTCCACCACAAGGGCCTCCTGAGTGGCCAAAGACTCTGTGGAGTTGACACTGGGCCATGGGGTAGAGGGCACGGCAGGCAAAGGTGCCACTCTGCAGCAGGTGCAGTGGGGGTCGAGGTTTGGCCATGAGGAGCACATCGGAGAAGAGGAAGAACATTCGGGGCCGAGGTTCCCCATGGGGAGGCACTACCAATAGCCAGCCCTGGCGTAGGAACCAGCGACCTGGGGGGTGGGAGAGCTGTTATTCTCCTGCAGCTCCAGGACCATGATCCGTGGGAGCAGAAAGAAGGGGAGGCTAAGGAAATGGGGCATATGTGCTGGCAATACAGAAAAAGGGTCAGAAAAGGGGAATTTGAGGATTGGGGGTCAGGGGGCACAGAGAAGGGGAGTGTGCAGTACCTGAGGTAAGCCCCTTTGCCTGGTGGCCACTGAGCAAAGCCTGAACACGCCGGAGGTGCTGGTCATTCTTCTGTTTCTGACCAATGCTGTGGACTCTCTGGGCGGTCTCACTTATGAGCCGGGCAGCCCCTGGAACAACATTCCCCACCCCACTCCTGGTACAACTTTTACTTTGGGTGACTGATGGTGAGGAAAGGCTATTCTGGAGGGGACTAGGGTGAGGGTCTAACCTCTGGAAAGGCAGGCAGGGCAACAGGCACATTGTGTACATGTCAGTGGAAGATAGGGACATACCAGACATTGTTAGAGGGCAGAACCAGAACAGGAGAGGCAGCCTCCTGTCTGTGTTTCAGAGGAGCAAGAACATACGTGTGAGCTGTTGCTGGTCAGGGCTGTTGGGACCTGTGTTTTCAGCCAGAGCCACAACAAGATTCTCATACCTGGAATTAGACAGCTGGAAGTCCACGAGGGGAAGTAGAGCTGGGCAGAATTCCTCCTGCCTGACCTACAGATCGCTCCCTATACACACTTTAGTTGCAAGGCCAGGAAAGACCTGCTTCTGATGGTTGCATCCCTCTCTCTCATCTGGGACTCAGAACCCGGGCTCACCCCACACGGCCCTCTGCTTCCATCTTCCCACACTGAAGAGTCAGGAGCAGATTGACCATGATTTGGGAATCTAGTTCCCAGGATGAAATGAATCCATCCAAGGAGGATGCTAGAGACAACCTGACTATATGCTCTTAACATCCCCAGGAACAGAAATCTAAGGTAGGCAAACCTCTCCTCTCAACACTCTTCCAGATACCTTGCTTCTATTATAGGTCCCCTCACTTCAGTGCAGACTTCCACATTCCTAGCTAAGGGCCTGAGCTGCAGACCCCAGCTACTCCAGTGGGTTCACATTTACTCTAGCAAGAGGTTTTTAAGAGCAGTTGGTCCCAAGAGAGAGGCAATGGGACAGAAGCCATAAACCCCACAAAGCTGAGAGCAGCGACCATACAGACCCAGAAAAGAGAGGTTGGCTGAGTCCAGGTGAGTTTACTCACTGCTGGAGCCTCTGCAGAGGCAGAGGGAGCAGGTCCTGAAGATGAAGGCTCCCAAACTCAGGGCGGCCTTCCTGAAGTCGCACAAATCTCCGGAAACGTTTGTTTTTCTTTAGTTGCTCCTGGAGTGATAGGGAAAGGATTGGCAGCAGGGAGAGAAGCCACTCCTTATATTGTATTCGTCTGTGTACACACCCCCCAGCCCTCTGTAAGCTGTGTGCTCCTGAGAGAAGCCCTACAGTGAACTTTGGAGAGATGGACACCTGCGGGGCTGTAGAAATGTAGGAGCAGTATGAGTGAAGTTTGGAGCTCCAGAGGAAGAGGCAATGTATGGGGCAAGAGGGGAAGAACTTGAGATTGTCTTCGGGTTACCTGCAGGGTGGTCCGGGACCTCTCTGCGTTGGCAGCATATTGGGTGTAGAGTTCCAGGTGGAGGCAGAAGCTTTCCAGCCCCTGTCCCCAGTGCCCTCCTTCGAGGTAGGGAAGCAGCTCTCTGCGTGGGTGAGGACAGTAAAAGAGCAGTCCAACAACTCAGGCACCACCTCACTGAATTCTCATAACCTTGCCCTGGAGGTAGTGATATTATCCCATTTTACAGATGGAAGGTAGGGCAGGGTAAGGCAATGGGCCAAGACCACAGGTGAGGTAACTGGCAGACTCCATATATGAACTTGGGTATCCGCGGACTCCAAGCTTCATGCACTGCCAGAGGCTAGGGCCCTCCCTCTTCTTTTTCCCCTCACCCCTTCTACTCACTGGCTGGCGCCGTAAATGAGCTCCCAGGGCCCAAACAGGGCCTGACGCTCTGCAGGTCGCAGGGTGCCCTTGGCTCTCAGAATCCCCACGAAATACTGCGGAAGGAGAGTACCGGTATATGATCTGCCGGAAGAGGAGGCTAATGCCAAGCGGCTGCTAGAAACTGTAGAATGCCTGAGCTCCCTAAATGCAGGCGGACGGCCCAAGACCCACTATACTCGGGGTCACCGACCTCGCAGAGACCCTCCCATACCCAGGGGTCCCCGCCCCATACGGGAGGGCGTGCGCGGCCGCACCGTGGCCACCAGCCCCAGCTGTTCCTGGTAGCGCCTTTCAGTCTCCAGCAGCTCCCGGGCAGTGCAGGCGCGTTTCCGCTCCCAACGGGCACGCTGCTCTTGCACTGTGCACAGTCCGCTGGCGCCCCATCTCTCCATGCCAGGCTGAGGGGTCAGTTCTTCCGGCCGCAGCCCGCCAGAGATTCAAATTCCGACCGTTCCGGGGGCGGGGCCGGAGGGAGGAGTGCGCCCCCTGGCGCCGGGAGGCTGCGCGCAGGACGGAGCATGCGCGGCGGCCCGCCGAACGGCCTTGAGTCTCTGCGGCTAGGGCCTTGCCCTACCGCCAGGGCGGCGCTGCAGGTGCGAGAAGCCCGCTCAGGCAGCGTTGAGTGGGGCAGGTGGGTGGTCGTCTTCAGGACTGAGGTGCTAAGTTGGGGCCTTAGTCTGGACCTTGGAAAGCAGACATTAGCGGGACCTCAGTGTCCTATCTGTAAAATTAGGAAGGGGACAATAATTACCGTACATATTCTCTCCTGGGCCTGTGCCAGACCTGGGGTCCGGTCGTCCCCAGTACTTCCACTACTAGGAAACCTCAGGGGTCACAAGGTTTGAAATGTTTTGGCCCTTGGACAAAAGTTTATAGGTTTTGTTACTATCTCGTTTTTTCCTTTCATACTTATCCAAAACCTGACATCCCATTAGCTCCTGATTAGTAAATGTCAGTAACTAACATGGTGGTCAGAATTGCTGTAATTCTGGCCAAAGGCTCAAGCTTGTAGTTAATTAGTCTGTGCTACCCTGTCAAAGATAAAATGGACCAGATTTTCCTTACTTCGTTAGGTCTTTCGAGAAATTGGCAGTAGCCCTAGAGGGTAAATTGGCAGAGCCATTTTGCCAGTATGTATGAGAAGTCTTAAAATGTGCTTACTCTTATCACCTAGCAGTTCCATTTTTAGGAATGCACCCTAAAGAAACAGATATGTGAACAAAAATATGTATACCAGAACGGGTGGTACAGTGTTGTTTGTAACAATATAAAATTGGAAGCCTTCTAAATGTCCAGTGGTAGAGAATTGGCTAGGAAAATTATGGTACAGCTATTTGAAGGAATAATATGAAAGCATTAAAAATGTAAAAAACCTATCAACATGAAAAAACACGCAGAGTATATTGCCAAGACCAAAAAAACCAGGCTAACAAAGCTGTTTGTACAATATGATCCCATTTATGTATAGTATATATAGGACTGGAAGGATAAGCAATCAAGAGGTAGTTGCGGTTGTTACCTCTGGGTGATGGGACTGAAGTTAATGCACTCTACAAATATTTTTTTAAGCACCTAATCTGTGTCAGGCACTGGATCGCTGAGGTTAAAGGGGTGAATGGAACAAACAGGGTGATTTTTTAAAATTCTCTTAATGTTTTTCTCCTTTTTGCAAGTTTTCTGCTGGAGCATGCACACATTACATTTTATTTATTTATTATTTTAAGATTTTATTTATTTGACAGAGCACAGGTAGGGGGAGCGGCAGGCAGAGGGAGAGGGAGAAGCAGGGGAGCCTGATGCAGGGCTTGATCCCAGGACCCTGGGATCATGACCTGAGCCAAAGGCAGACGCTTAAATGACTGAGCCACCCAGGTGCCCTGCATGCATTAGTTTTTAACCAGAAAAAAAAATACTATTAAAGACCAAAATGTTAAGAAATCTTCAGACCCTACATTCCTCCCACTGTGGAACCGTAGGAATTTGGAACCCAAGACAAAAACCAGGGTACTGTTAGGGTTTTGAGGTCCCCTCTAGCTCACTGACATTCCAAGAATTCTAAGGAGAAATGCTGGACTTAGATCAGGGAAAAACAACTTGAAGGGTTGGATGGCAGAAAGAGGAAGTTTGGGTCAGACTGTACCTTGGACTCAAGGAAACTAATGATACCATATAGGTGAGGACTAGTTACACACTCTTCAGTGACTGTGGGGCAGTCCACAAGAGGAGTTCATGGCAAAATGGGACAGATAATCCCACAGTAATCAATATCACTATGAGTCTCTTCTGCAGCCCTGGGATGAGCAGAAACATGGCCCTAAATGTCTGAAGACACAGACTCTAATGACCAAAGACTTGGCCATAAACACCACAGAGAGGCCATGCACAGGCAGGTGGTGCTCGAGTCAGTTGGTCCTGAGTACACCATATCCCAACCTGGGAAAGGTCCCAGAGTAAGACTCTAGGAGCTCGAACCTGTTTTAGAGTTTGGCAGTCTCCCAGCTGCAAAGGCATGATCCAGGGTCATAGTCTATGCTCCCCACCCAGACCAGAGACACAGTCACACACAGAAACAGAGTGCTTAAGAAAGAGACAGCAGCATGGAGAATGGCATTTGGAAGATTAAAAGGCTGAAACAGAGAGAGACCTGCACATAGACACAGATCTAGGCTCTGAAACATTGACTAAAAGCAGCTGAGATGGCAGGGAGGCAGGTGGACATAAAGAGTGCTGCAGAGAAGTGTACCAGGAAATCTTGACAGAGACCTAAAGAGGAAAATGATGGAAATATGAAGAACATTTGGAAAGAGGGAAAATGAAGTAAAGCTGGGATGGGTCTTGGAGAAAGATCTCCACACATACAGACCCCAGACCCCAGTAAGCATGGTGCTTCTGTCTACTGTGGCTGCCCATGACCTCTTCTACCTCAACTAGACTTGTCATTACCACATTCTGTCTTGTCCAAGTCCATCCAATTCGATACTAGCATGTACCCTCTATGTGTCAGTGTCTAAGCAAGGTGCTGACATCACAGCTGACCCAGACAATAAGCTGACCTTCCACATTGCACACTGGATCAGATTTCCATGGATGGCTCTTAATTTGGCTCCAGAAATAGCAAACTGGCTTGTTAGGCTGCCTCCCTCCTTGGAGGACAGCAATTGTTCAGCTCTGTGCAAGTTTTGGTATACACTGTGACAGTTAATCTGACAAGGCAGATAATTTGGGGTGCTGTAAAAATGTGACGTCATGCTCTTGGAACAGTTGTGGTTTGGCAAACACAAGTCATCCCACAATGAACTCCCTGAGGGCAGGGAAGCCATCTTAGTTGATTTGGTTTTTCTCAAGTCCTGGCAAGGTGATCTGCAGAGAGAAAAATGCTCAATAATGGTTGGTGAATATAAGACTTAATCAAATACTGGACCCTGCCCTTATGGAACTCAATGCTATTAGAGCAGATAAAATGTCATAAATCACCAAAATATAAGTTGGATGGTGGGCAAGGTTATTAGTAAGGGCAGGCAAAGAACTGTGGTGGTTCCGAGGCACCAGAAATCTCTTCCTATGGAAGAGAGTGGAGGAGGTGGCCTTTGAGCTAAGTCTTGAATCATAGGAGGGACTTAGACAGGAGAGACAGTAAAACTATTTTAGAGGGTAGTGGGTACAGAAGTACTGATTCATGACAGTGGAAGCTGGCTGGGCCTCTGCTGTGCCAGGAGTTACCTCTTTATTATTATTATTTTTAAAGATTTTATTTATTCATTTGACAGAACACAAGTAGGCAGAGGCAGGCAGAGAGAGAGGGGGAAGTAGGCTCCCTGCTGAGTAGAGAGCCCGATGCGATGCGGGGCTTGATCCCAGGACCCTGAGATCATGACCTGAGCCGAAGGCAGAGGATTAACCTACTGAGCTACCCAGGCACCCCTACTGTTTTTTTTTAAGGATTTTATTTATTTATTTGACAGACAGAGATCACAAGCAGGCAGAGAGGCAGGCAGAGACGGGAAGGGAAGCAGGCTCCCCATCAAGCAGAGAGCCCGATGCGGGGCTCGATCCCTGGACCCTGAGATCATGACCTGAGCTGAAGGCAGAGGCCTAACCCACTGAGCCACCCAGGCACCCTACGCATTACCTCTTTGGATAAGAGATCAGTAGAGTTCCCAGAGAAGAGGGAGGTAGGAGCGCCCTGAAGCTAGGAACTAGTTCTCAACAGGATTAGAAGTGTTTCAACATATTTCTCTAATGCATACAGTCATACTGGTGCATATCTACTGAATTTAGCCCCATCTCAGATAGGAACTTCCTAAGAGGGCCTTATTCTCTTTTGGTTTGTTGGAGCTGTAGGGACCTTACTAGAATGTGAGCTATACAACAGTAGAGGTGGTTCTCTAGTTCAGTGCTGCATCCCTAGGGGAGGCTCAATAAATATTTCTCAAATGAACAGGCATACTGGGAACCCCAAGTCCATTCTTGGGGTCCTTTCAGTCTTCATCTCCTTGTACCTGCTCTCCCCCTCAAATCCATGCTCCACACCAGCCCTCAACACAACCTACTATGAGAACTGGATTCTGTCATTCTCCTGCACGAGATACTTGATACCTTTCCTTTGCACAAAATACCATTCTCCCCATTGTTTTTAGCAATTGAATTGCTACTTCTCCAAAATCCAGATCAGATTTTGCCTACTTCTGTATTACTTTCTAAGGCAGAATTAATCTCTCTCCACTGAATATTGTGCTCTCACTCACCAGACAGTGAGCTCCTTAGGACAGGGATTGTGTCTTATTCATTTCTGGACATTTAGTCCATAGCCCAGTGCTGGACATAGTAGATGCTAAATAAATATTTGTTAAATATGAGTGAATGGTATTCCCAGCAGTGAGAACTAGACAAACGAAGGTGGTCAGAGGTCTGGGGGGAAAAATGAATGTTTTAATTTCACTGGAGTATAAGGGAGAATAGTAGGAGATAAAATGGAAAGGATTCTTGGGTAAGATTTTGAAGGGCTTGAAAGTCAACTAGAAGAAGACGATGGGCAGATGGAAGCCAATGAAGGTTTTTGAGCAGATGTATAATATGATGAAAAATAAATTTATTGTAGTCATCACAGTCCCTCTCCTACATATACTCAGTTTTCCATTTAAAGATTATTTATTTATTTATTTGATAGAGACACACTAAGAGAGGGAACACAAGCAGAGGGAGTGGGAGAGGGAGAAGCGGGCTTCCTGCCGAGCAGGGAGCCTGATGCAGGGCTCCATCCCAGGACCTTGGGATCATGACCTGAGCCTAAGGCAGACACTTAACGACTGAGCCACCCAGGCGCCCCACTCCGTTTTCCATTTATACTCAGATTTGCCTCCCACCTACCTATCTGTTCACCCGCTCCCAGGCTTCCCCAGCAGCTTGTCCTACCCCTTTATCTGCTCCCTGGCTAGGCCAGGGATATATACATGGGCTGCTTCCCCTCTCAGCCAGAGGCTGTGGGGGCCCCAACTCCCTGTCTTTCCCCTTCTCTGCCTGGGCCTGGGAAGCAGGCCAGGGTTGGCTGAGGCTGGCTGGTGAGCAGCTGGGCGGTGCCAGGGGGAGCCTGTGTAGTGCCAGGTGGTGCCTTGGATTCCAAGCTAAGCCTGTGACCCCGATAACCTCCTGCCTGTGCACATACCTGCCCCTCGCACCACCCCCATATTCAGGCTTTGGTATCGGGGAGGGGGCACAGGGCCAGGCAGACCCATAGGACTTTGGCTCCATCTCTACAAAAGGGCCCTCTGTGAGTCAGCCTGCTCCCCTCCAGGCTTGCTCCTCCCCCATCCAGCTCCTGTTTCCGATGCACGTACAGCCCGTACACACCGTGTCTGGGACACCCCACAGTCAGCCGCATGGCTCCCCTGTGCCCCAGACCCTGGCTCCCTCTGTCCATCCCAGCCCCTTCTCCGGGCCCTGCCCTGCAACTGCTGCTAGCACTGCTGCTTCTGGTGCCTGCCCATTCCCAGAGCCTGTCCCGTATACAGGGGACGCCCGGGTTGGGAGGAGATTCATCTGGGGAAGATGACCAGCTGGACAAGGAAAACCTACCCAGTGAAGAGGACCTACCCAGAGAGGAGGACCCACCCGGAGAGGAGGACCCACCCGGAGAGGAGGACCCACCTGGAGAGGAGGACCCACCTGGAGAGCAGGACCCATTGGGAGAGCAGGACCCATCTGGAATGAAGACTGAACCAGGAAAAGAGGACTCTCTGAAGTTAGAGGATCTGCCTACTGTTGAGGCACCCAGGGACCCCCAAGGCTCCCAGAATAATGACTATAGGCACAACAAAGGTAAGCAGTCATCAACCCTCCAAATTTAGACGTTTGTCCTTCCCACACTAAACCCCAGCCCAGGCAGGGATGATTCAGAGAAGGAATAGAGTCTGCACTCTGACAGTAGCCTTTCCCATCTCCAGGGGATCTCATGCCACTAGACCCTTCCCCTTTCAGAGCTAGAAGGGGATGAATGGGGAGACAAAAAGCACAGATGGAACAAGGTGAGCAGGAAGAGATGAGAAAGAAAAAAGGGGAGGTTGGAGAGGAGAAAGATGCAGAATGTGAAAGAAGAGAAGACAGGTGGAGAGAAGTAGGAATATGAGGGAAGAGAAGAGAAAAGATGGCAAGGGTTGTTGGGAAGCAGAGGAGGAGCCAGAGGGGGCTCCTAGAGATCACCTCATCTTCAGTCTACAGATGAAGAAATCGAGACCTGGGAAGAGGGAATAGCAAGTAGGGGAACCTGGTATTTTGACTCAGAAACCAGTAACCGTGGGAAGGGAGTTGGAGACAAGGAGAAAGGGAAGAGGGTCTATTGATTTGGGCCTGGGGACTGAGACCCCCCACCTACTTTACAGACAAAGACACCGGTTGCAAACTGGTATCTCTGAGACCAGTAGGATCTTTGGTCTACCAAGCTATGGTATTATGTTTTGTTGCAATCTGTTGTGCTTTATATCTGGCCACGTTAGGCATTTCGGTTACCTGCTATGACCCTGTAAGGCATCATAGTTGGAGAACCCCTACTAGTAAGGGGGATCCATCTCTTTCGGGCTGCTGGGGAGGAACTGGGCTCGAAGACCGGCTTTTCATTCTTCTCATTGATGCAGGGGATGACCACAGTCATTGGCGCTATGGAGGTGAGACACCTACCCCCTGCACACCCAGCCTGGGCACCCTGCTCTGCTGATCTGACCCCCTCCCCCCCAGCCATCCGAACTCTGATCTTGGGTGTCCCACCCACTGCATCCATGTCTGACAGTCCCCAACGTGGCCTGTTCCCTGTTTCTGTCCACATCCCTGATTTCTATTTCCCGCCCCATGCGTTCTCACTCCACCCCCGCACTTTTTCTACCCCACTTTCCTATTTCTGATCTTGTCACCAGACTGCCAGTCCACACTCTCTCACTCCAGGCGATCCGCCCTGGCCCCAGGTGTCCCCAGCATGCGCAGGCCGCTTCCAGTCGCCGGTAGATATCCGCCCAGAGCTCGCAGCATTCTGCCCAGCTCTGCAACCCCCGGAACTCCTGGGCTTTGAGCTCCCGAAACTCCCAGAACTGCGCCTGCGCAACAATGGCCACACGGGTGAGGGAGGGGTCTCGCTGCGGAGCCTCGGGGAGGGGGCGGGGAGGGTATCTGTGGTTGAGGGTTGGGTCCAGAGCCGAGGGTTCGCCAGGCCGGTGCTTGGGAATTAGGCTGGCCCTTCCGGGTAGGTTGGCCCTCCTGGCTCACCTGCCTCTTCCCTCGCAGTGCAGCTGACTCTGCCTCCGGGGCTGGAGATGGCCCTGGGTCCCGGGCGGAAGTACCGGGCCCTGCAGTTGCATCTGCACTGGGGGGCTGCGGGTCGCCCGGGCTCGGAGCACACGGTTGACGGCCACCGTTTCCCAGCCGAGGTGAGCGCGCAGCGGAGAGGCGAAGGGGGGCGCTGGGCCGGGGGTCTTGCCCACTTCTACCCTGTTTCTCTCCAGATCCATGTGGTTCACCTCAGCACTGCATTTGCCAAAGTTGATGAGGCCTTGGGGCGCCCCGGGGGGTTGGCCGTGTTGGCCGCCTTTCTGCAGGTACCAGCCCTGGACACCCCTATCCCCTGCTTCCCCACGCCCCAGGGCTCACTGTAGCTTGACCCCAGAGATCCCATCCTTGCACACTCACCCTGGCACCTGGCCGTCGTCATTCACTCATTAATTCGTTCGACACACCCTGTAGGCCAGGCGCGGAGCTACACAAAGGATTCCGAAAACCGTGGCTCCGCCTACAGCCGGTGGGGGAGGCTGATACAAAGGGCACAGACAGAGTTAAAGAGGTGGTCAGAGAAAGCTTCACAGAGGGGGTCAAACTTGAAGCCTTCAGTAGTGGAAAAGAAAAGATGTTCCATGCAGAGCCAACAGTGTATGTGGAGTAAGAATATAACCCACTCAGGGAATGGCTGTGGAACGGGGTGGGGGCGGGGGGAACGCCAGGAAGAGTAATTTCTTGAATACTTCAGTAACATGTAATTTCCATTTTGTGTAATGCAATTCTAGAGAAGTATTTAGTGACATTTTTGGACCTGTATGGATCCAGGCTACATACACAGTGATTAGAAGAGGCTAGTAAAATGGAGAGATGGTGAGATACCTTCTAGGCTCTGTCACTGCCTTACTGACTCTTTAACGCCGGCCTCAACAGCACAAAGTTCGTAGAAGTGCCTCTGAGATAGCACGTCCTTGCTTCAAAGGCAAACACATGAATTATTCAGGTGAATGTAGAGGAAATGTGAATGCAAAGGTTATTATGGTTTTCTGTGGGGAGACCATGAGTGTGTATGTGGACGTAGGATCAGTGAGATGGGAAAAGATAGTAGGACCCAGGTCACTGGAGGTTTCCTATCCTAGGAAAGTGACCCACCTTCTTCTCCAACTTACCATTGAAAATCAGTCCACCAAGCAGGTTAGATTCCTTTGCAAATAAAAGTAAATCCACTGAGTAGTAATACACAAGATTTTGTGTTCTCCCAGCATTCTCAGAGTATGGGAAACCCACCTCATCTTCAGGCCCCCAGCCATGGCCTTGGATACCTGTAAAATCCTGTCTTGAACTGTCATTTCCCAGGAGGGTCCAGAAGAAAACAGTGCCTATGAGCAGTTGCTGTCACATTTGGAAGAAATCACTGAGGAAGGTCAGTTTGTTGGTTTAGCCACTACCCTCAATACCCTTGTTCATAAAGAACTGTCCTTGGGGAGCCTCAGGCGTGAGGATGGAGATGGGCTCCCTCCCACAGGCAGGGAACCAACGTGTGGACTGACTATGAGCTTGACAATAATTACAAAGTTGAGCAGAGGCCCACAGGCTTTATGGCTAAAAACCAAAATAAACAAACAAAAACCTCACCCCACCCCCCCAAAAACCCAAAACTCCACAAAACCCCCAATCAAAACAAAAACCAAAAGAAAACACAAAACAAGCCCCCCCTCCAAAGTGTTTGGAACTTCAGAGGTTGAGTCCAGAGAGCTAAAATTTTTCTGAAAATTCTCTTTCTCCTCCATAAGCATCAAATATTTTAAATTTGTACTTTTGTTGGAAATTTTTGCCTTCTCAGTCACTCTAAGTAATTTTAAACCTCACCACTGGAACTTACATTTTACCAAACTAGAGGGAACTGTGCTTTTTTGAGTTTTGTGTCTGTTTTTTTGGTTTCAAATGTTTATATTTATTTACAAGTTACTCTGCTCATTTCCCCCCTTAAAAAAAAATATTTATTTGACACAGAGAGAGATTACAAGTAGGTAGAGAGGCAGGCAGGGGGGAGGTGGAAGCAGGCTTCCTGCTGAGCAGAGAGCCTGATTCGGGGCTTCCGACCCTGAGATCATGACCTGAGCAGAGGTTTAACCCACTGAGCCACCCAGGCACCCCCTCATTTTCCCTTTTGATTCATTTTGGGTTTAAATCTGTAGTCCAGCATGTTATCATAGTATGTAGAATAAGAGTGAAGACTCAGAGGGAGGACCTTGGGAGCATTTCTTTTACTCTGTGAGGCCCCACAGACTTTTTACCTTATTCTGAGTTAGGTCTTGTGCTGAGTTATGGGAAGGGACACACTTAGTGAAGAAGTGGTCTCAGGAAGTTGCATCATCTTGGCTTCTGGGAGGTGAAACTGTATCCCTATACTCCAAAGCTTTGGAGGGAAGCAGTCCAGGTGGGATTCCGGCACAGGTCCTCTCCACAGACTCAGAGACTTGGGTCCCTGGCCTGGATGTATCTGCGCTGCTGCCCTCTGACCTCAGCCGCTACTTCCGCTATGAGGGGTCTCTAACAACACCCCCCTGCGCCCAGGGGGTCATCTGGACTGTGTTCAACCAGACAGTGAGGCTGAGTGCGAAGCAGGTGGGGCTGGGGCATGGTGGTGACATAGGGGATGTGGGGAAAAGGGGTGTAGGGATGAGATCAAGGTGGATAAAGAGATGAAGCAGCCGTATGGGGGATGAGGGGGACATAAGGGGTGAAGCCGAGTGCTGGCGGTGAGTAGGCCTGTGACCATTTCATTTTCTTGTCATGAGCCTATCCCCACCGCTGTCTCCTGACTTCCCTAGCTCCACACCCTCTCTGGCTCCCTGTGGGGACCTTATGACTCTCGGCTGCAGCTGAACTTCCGAGCAACGCAGCCTTTGAATGGGCGAATAATTGAGGCCTCCTTCCTCGCTGAAGCGGAGAGCAGCCCTGGGACTGTTGAGCCAGGTGTAGCTTTGTGGTGACCCATAGTGCCGTGCCCCATGCCCCCCCGCCCCATCCCAGATCCGTCATCCTCCCATGTGTCTTCATTTGTGTCTGTGTCTGTCACTGGCAGTCACAGACCCTGATTCTAATGTGTCCTTTTCCTCTCCAGTCCACCTGAATTCCTGCCTTGCTGCTGGTGAGTCTGTGCCCCATCTCTGGGCCCTGACCCCTTGGCATCATTCAGCCTCAGGAGCTAGGACCACCTCTACCCCTTCTCCTTTTCTGCAGAACAGACCTCCGACCCCAATTAGATAGAGTGTCAGATCAAGGGAGAGGGGGTTCCACTGTCCCCAGGGCAAAAGTTAATTAGAATGAAGCTACAGAAATCTCCTAGCATCCTCCTTCTCAACCTCTTTTACTTTGCTTTTAGGCAAGAAAAAGAGGTGCTTATCTTATTCTTTCTTGTGTATCCACCCCCATTCCTTTGTGGGCCTCTTCCGGATTATGACACTGAGGGCAGCTGGAGAACCTGGGGAGCAGGGTGGGGGATACAGTGAAGCAGCTGAGGGAATCCTACAGACTCCTCGTCACCCTGAGGCAGCCTCTCCTCTCCCTCCAGGTGACATCCTGGCCCTGGTTTTTGGCCTCCTCTTTGCAGTCACAAGCATCGCCTTCCTTGTGCAAATGAGAAGGCAGCAAAGGTATACCTGCCCACTTCTGACACCCCTCTTCCTCAGGCCCACTTCCCTGGAGTCCAGAACAGTTTCATGCACATTGGAGTTTTCTGATTGGGCTTTTGTGTTGTGTAGAATCCGAAGTGGGACCAAAGGGAATGTTAGCTACCACCCTGCAGAGGTCACGGAGACTGTTGCCTAGAGGCCTTGGAACTTGGAGAATGTGCAGAGAGAAGCCAGCCAGAAGAATCTGAGGAGGAGCTGGAGACTTTGTCCTGTCCTACCCTTCATACCACTTTCTTTTTAAGGTCCAAATATTTTTTTAAATAAATGTTAATAATAAAATATATGGAAGGCAGCTCTGTTCCCCAAATCAGGAGGATGGTGTATTTATTTCCTATTGCTGCCTTTAAAAATCACCACAAACTTAATGGTAATGCAGATTTGTCCTCTTACGTTCTGGAGGTCAGAAATCCACAATGAATCTTCTGGGCTAAAATCAAGGTGTCAGTAAGGGCTGGTTCCTTCTGGGCACTTTGAGGAGAGGTTTCCTTTTTCAGGTTCTAGAAGCAAATATTCCTTGGCTTGTGGCCCCTTCCTCATATCACTCTAGCCTCTTGATTCCATTGTCATATCTCTTAACAACTGCCTTTGACCTTGCTTCCCTCTTATAAGAACCTTTGTGATTACATTGGGCCTACTTGGATAACTTAGGATAATTTCCTAATTCCAAAATCTTTAGCTTAATCACGAAGTTCCTTTTCCCACATAAGGTAACATTTCACAGGATCAGGGTGTGGACAGTTTGGTGGGGGGCATTACTGCCTAGCACAGATGTTTTCGGGAAGGGGGTAGAAATGACTGAGAGAGTTAGAATGGCCTTGGGCACACACACAGCAGTCTATGTGTCTGGGGGTAGGGCAGGCTTAGCCTCTAGGCTTAAAATCATAGTGAGGCTTTTGGGCTTTGACCCTGCTCAAGTAAAATCTGTGTAGCTTTGCAGTTTTTTCTTCAGACTGGCCGATGCTGGAATGGCATGGTGCCGCTGACTGCAGCTCCTTTGCGGTGTGGGTAGTAAGGGCTTGGATGTTCCCCCAGCCCAGAGGGGCCTCTCTGCTTCACTCAGCCTATTCACAACCCTCCTCAGGGAACCCACTGCCCCCATCCCTTGGCTCCCTTGGTAAAGGAAGTATTACTGTGGAGCATGGTCTCTTGGGCCCTTTCACTCCACTGCTCCCCTCGGGCATCCTCTCAGCCTACTTTGGAAAATTACCACCACCATTGCTAACATCAAAGAAAGGTTTAAAGGGCCCCATGATGTAGGTAACATCCATTTTATTGCGTTGGGGCGGCAATAGCAGCCGGGCTGGGGGCAGGGCGACCCTCACAGGTTGTTGAGTTCCAGCAGGGTCTGGTCGAGAGTCTGGTGTATCTCCACGTTCTCCTCCTTGGCGCTGGCCAAGGTCTCTGTGAGGGGAAGCAGCATGTGAGGAGGGGCAGGGAGACATGAGGGGAGATGGGGGATGAGTCAGACTTGGAATGGGATGGAGGCATAGGAAGATATAAGCATGAAGGAATCTGAGGATCCCGTGCCAGGGGCAAATGGACGGACTGACCAAGAGAGAGACAGATGTCTCACTCAAGGCTTTGGGGTCGTGGGGGTGGGATGGGGAGGCCCGAGTCACAAACTACTTTACCTCCTTCTCTAGAGGGTTTTACGAGAGTTGGAATCAGAAGGGAAGACAAAGACTGAGCCAGAAAGGGGAAGGCCAGACAGACAGGCTTGAGGCAGAAACCAGACCTGCAGTGAAAGCCCCATGTTGGGATGCAGGATTTTCCCAAACGTCACCCCAGACCTTCACCACCTTCTGGCCCTTCCTTGGCACCTCCCCACCCATCTCCTCTCCAGTCCTTCCTTCATCCTGGAACCGCAGTGGTGTGCTCTGAGGTCAGCGACAGGGCTGGGTCGGCATAAGAGCGTGTCTCTCACAGGCAGCAGAGGGCTCACAGCGACTGATGGCGTGATTCTTGCCGATGTGCAGCAGTGAGACAGTGACAGAGCAAGAGTGCCGTGTGGAGGAGATTCTGTGTGGGCCACAGTGTTCTGTGGGTGAGCTCAGTGTGGGGGGTGGGGCTTACAAGATTGGGGGTGTCTATAAGAGCCAGGGTCTCTGAGGGGGTGAGGGAAGTGCTCTCTGGAGGGCAGGAAAACAGCATGGAGACCAAGTTGAGTTTATTAAGCAGCAGAAAGAGGTAGAGGCTGGAGGGTGGAGTGGGTGGATAGAAGGATGAGGCAAGTGCCAAGGTGGGCGGCAGGTGTGACGGGGGCTCTCTGAGGCAGCGCCCAGCCTGGCTGTGTGATGCTGACCATTTTGCTCCTCCTGCCTGCCCCCTCCCCACAGAGAATGGAAAGAGGAGAGAAGGGGCTGAGGGGGCCACACTGGTGTGGGGCTCAGAGGGAGGTGATGTCGTTGAGTGCGTTGTCCAGTTCCTCGCTGATGGCCTTGTACTTCATCTTCTGTGCATAGACTTCGTCTGGGGGTGGGGGAGTCCAGGGGAAGGGAGCCAGATGGGAGTGTGGGGAGAGGGAATGAAGGGAAAGAGGAAAGGAAGGAGAAAGGGTAATGGAAAGAGAGAACAAGAATCAGAGAGAGGTGGACAAAGATGGAGTGAGAGAAATGGGCCAGAGGACAGGCTGGACAGAGAGGCTCCCCTCTCTGTACTCCTGTCTCTTTTTTATCTGGAGCCAAATCAGTCCTTTCCCTTGGAGCTCCTACCTCCTTCAGGGACATGGGGGCACAGTGCTTTGAATGAGTAGGAGTGCTTGCTTCAAGGAGAGGGTGCTAGGGTCAGAAAGGACAAAGATCCTACAAAGTTGGAGATAAAATTGAGGCTTGCCTGAGAAGGCTAGAAGCACGAGAAGTGGGAATTACAAAAGTGAAAGGGTTATCGTAGAATAAAAAGAAAATACAGTTTAGGTACAACATTCTTGCTACTAATGAGAAATAGCCACAGATTAGCAAATAACCTGGATGTTCATTTTCATCAAATCTAGCTTAAAATAGTATTTTCCATTAACATCATAAAAACTTAGATATTAAACCAAATCTCTCTATATTTAATAAAGAGATCTTTGTGATATAGTGCTGTTGTGTTGCACTTGGGAACAAATTGTCTAGGTCAGCTACTCAAAGTGTGGTCTGAGGACCAGCAGCATTGCCCCTACCAGGGCTCAAGTTCGAGAAGCACTGGAGTGGGCACACCACACCCAGGTGCAGCTACTTGAATGGTGGGCACAGCCCTGGGAGCTGGTGAAATCCTAGGTGGTCCAACACCAATGTATCTGGGACAGATGTAATAAGGGACAGACCGACTTAAAAAGGTTTGGGAATTAGGGGATATCCCTTTACCTTCCAGGTCATCGATGGTCTTCTCCAATTTTGCCACAGACCTCTCGGCAAACTCTGCTCGGGTCTCAGCCTGGGAGTAAAGGTAAGAAGGGGGAATGACAAAAATTAGACCCTCCCAGGTACTTTCACTTAAGTCAACCTCCTCTTCCATCCCTATTCCCAAAGTCCCTGCCACAGGCAGTCTCTGACAGGGATGGGGGCTCGAGGGAAGAAGAGGGATGGGAAGGACTCTCACCTCTTTTAGCTTCTCCTCCAGCAGTTTGATCTCCTCTTCATATTTATCTTCTTTGGTGGAATACTTTTAGGGGACATATACATGCCATCAGGAGTTTGCCTCCACAAATCCTTCACTCCACTGAGCCCACAGGCTACTCCTGATCTTTTCTCCAGGGAACACCCAGCCCCTCCCTGCCTGAGTGCATCGCCTCCCTCCCCTGCAGGACCCCATCCTCACTGCCCTTCTGCCCCCTTCTACCTTGTCCGCTTGGGCTTCCAGAGATTTCAAGTTGTTGGTAACAATTTTCAGCTCCTCCTCTAGGTCCCCACATTTACTGCAGGGGGTGTGTGGTGGGGGGGTGTGAGGGCACAGTGTGGGAGACAGTGGAGACCGCACAGTGAGGAAGGGGTGGTAGAGAGAAGAGAAGAGCAAAGTTGTGAGAGTGACAGCAGGCAGAGTTTGGAAGCTCTAGGCCCTTCCCAACCCCCAGCAAGTGAGAGAGCAGCCTGAGACTCGGGGTGGGGGAGGTGAGCTGAGAGAAGGCACCACTGCCCAGAAAGGTCCAGAGAGGTCACTACCTCCTCTTCTGAGGCCATCAGGGACTTGAGGGCCTGGTCCATGGTTCGGAGTTCCTCCTCCAGCTGCCTGGCGCGGCTGGGGGCAGCAGTTAGGGGTCAGAGGACGGGACCTGTCCCTATGGCCCCAAGCCTGGGAAATTGCCTCCCACGGTACAGAGTACCCCAGGCCAAGTTTCACTTGCTGCCCCAGGGTTTCCGTACCTCTCAGCCACCTCTGCTCTCTCTTCTGAGCGCTCCAGTTCTCCTTCCAGGATCACCAGCTTCCTGGCCACCTGGGGGGAAAGGGACAAAAGGCACACACCTCTGGTGAGTGGCTGGGAGCATCTGTGGTTTGGGAGGGAGAAAGAAGTGGGGCAGGGCTGTCACCTCCTCATATTTGCGGTCAGAATCCTCAGCGATGTGCTTGGCCTCCTTCAGCTGCATCTCCTGCAGCTCCATCTTCTCCTCATCCTTCATCGCTCGGTTTTCGATGACCTTCATTCCTCTGAGACACAGGGTGCAGGGTGGAAGTGGGGTCAGGACCAGCAGAGACAGGCTGCCAGCCCCTGCCTGGCCCGCCCTCTGGGAAGCCCCCTGCCCACCTCTCGCTCTCATCAGCTGCCTTCTCAGCCTCCTCCAGCTTCTGTAGGGCTGTGGCCAGGCGCTCCTGCGCCCGGTCCAGCTCCTCCTCTACCAGCTGAATGCGGCGGTTCAGGGAGGCCACATCTGCCTCGGCCTGTGGGTCAAAGGCCAAGAGGTCAGGGGGCCTTTTTTGCCTTGGATGAGGATCAGAGAGGTTCCAGAGGATGGTAAGATTCTTGTTTGAAAGAATCTGTTTCCTGGCTTCCAGACTTTCGGTCTATTTCCC
>ML109639.1:38116-53697 GCA_003697995.1 Taxidea taxus jeffersonii | reverse complement strand
TTTTTTTTTTTTTTTTAACAACTTCAGGAGAGTAAGTATTATTTCTTTTTTGAATGTTTGGTTGAATTTCCCAGGAAATCCCTCGTGTTATGAGCCCTTGTTTTTTGGGAGGTTTTGATCACTGCTTCAGTCTTGTTACTAGATATTGGTCTATTTAGGTTGTCATTTTCTTCCTGTTTCAGTCTTGGAAGTTCACAGGTTTCCAGGAATGCATCCATTTCTTCTAGGTTGCTTAACTTATTGGCATATAACTGTTGGTAATAATTTCTGATGATTGTTTCTATTATCTTATTTCTAACCATGATCTCTCCCCTTTCATTTATAATTTTATTAATCTGGGTACTCTCTCTTTTCTTTTGGATTAGTTTGGCCAGTGGTTTACCAATCTTATTGATTCTTTCAAAGTACCAGCTTTTAGTTTTATTGGTGTGTTCTACTATATCTCTAATTTCTATCTCATTGATTTTGTTCTAATCTTGATTATTTCCCTCTTGTGTGTAGGGTTGGCTTAATTTGTTGTTCATTCTCCAGTTCTTTAAAGTGTAAAGAGAGATGGTGTAGTCTGGATTTTTCATTTTTTCTTTTGAGGGAGGCTCCAGTGACTATGTATTCCCCCTTAGGACTGTCTTTGCTGTGTCCCATAGGTTTTGGACTGTTGTGGCTTCATTCACATTTGTTTCCAGAATTGTTTAAGTTCTTTGATTTCCTGGTTGATCCAAACATTCTTGAGCAGGATGGTCTTTAGCTTCCAAGTGTTTGCATTTCTTCCAAACTTTTTCTTGTGGTTGAATTCCAGTTTCAAAACATCATGGTCTGAGAATATGCAGAGAATAATCTCATTCTTTTGGTATTGGTTGAGCCCTGATTTGTGACCCAGTATGTGGTCTATTCTGGAGAATGTTCCATGTGCACTCTAGAAGAATGAGTATTCTATTGTTCTAGTGTGGAATGTTCTGTATATATCTATGAGGTCCATCTGATCTAATGTGTCATTCAAAGCTCTTGTTTCTTTATTGATTTTCTTCTTGGATGATCTGTCTGCTACCGAGAGTGGTATACTAAGATCCCCTACAATTAATGCATTAATATCAATATAACTCTTTATTTTGATTAACATTTGGCTTATGTAGTTGGCTATTCCTATACTGGGTGCATAAATATTTACAATTGTTAGATCTTCTTGGTGGATAGACCCTTTAAGAATGATGTAGTGTCCTTCTTACCTCTAATTATAGTCTTTAGCTTAAAATATAATTTATTTGACATGAGAATAGCTACCCCAGCTTCCGTTGAGGCCTGATGGCATGAAAATTGGTTGGTTCTCCTTCCTTTCACTTTCAGTCTAGATGTATCTTTAGATCCAAATGTGTTTCTTATAGACAGCATATGGATGGGTCCTGTTGCTTTATCAATTCTGTAACCCTGTGCCATTTTATGGGAGCATTTAGACCATTCACATAGAGAGTGATTTTTGAAAAATAAGTTTGTATTGAACTCATATTGACTGTGAAGTCCTTGTTTCTATAGATTGTTTCTGTAAATTTCTGTTCTATGTCAGTCTTTGGTTCTTTCTTCTTTTATAGAACCTCCCTTAATATTTCCTGTAGTGCTGGCTTGGTGATCACATACCCTTTAAAACCTTCCCAATCTTGGAAGCTCTTTCTCTCTCTATCCATTTTGAATGTTAGCCTTGCTGGATAAAGTATTCTTGGCTGCATGTTCTTCTCATTTAGTGCCTTGAATATGTCTTCCCAGCACTTTCTGACTTGCCAGGTTTCTGTGGATAGGTCTGACATTATTCTGATGGTCCTTCCTTTGTACATAAGGAATCTCTTCCCTTTACCTGCCCTTAAGACCTCTTGTCTGAAATTATGATTTTGAATTTCACAGTTAAGTGTCTGGATGTCTTTCTATACTCATTGATCTTGGGGAAGATCCTTTCTGCCTCTAGGATATGAACACTTGTTCTAGTCCCCAGATTAGGGACATTTTCATCCAGAATTTGTTCAACTATATCTTCTAGTTTTCTCCTTTTCTCCACCCCCTCAGGGATCCCAATAATTCTGATGTTGGAATGGCTCATGGTGTTATTTATTTCCCTAATTCTGCTTTCATGGCTTCTAAGCACTTTGTTCCAGGTCTCCTCCCGATCCTTCTTATCTATCAGTTTGTTTTCTAGATCACTAATTCTATCTCCTCCCTCAGTTACCCTAGCTGCTAGAGTATTTAGATTAGATTGTATCTCATTTATAGCATTTTTAACTTCTGCCAGATCAGCTCTCACTTCTGCCCTTAGAGATTCTATGCTGTCACTAATGGTCTTCTCCAACCTAGCCATTGCCTGGATAATCATTACCTTGAATTCCCTTTCTGACATACTGTTTATGTCCATATCCAATAGTTCTGTGGCAGAGGGCACAGTCTCTGAATTTTTCCTCTGTTGATTGTTCCTCTTCCTAGTCATTTTGGTGAGAGGTGGTTGAGGGGATGTATAGCTGAGTATATCGATCATAATCCAGGCAAGATGCACTGAGGAAAGTTTCAGAGCAATCAGAAGTCACCACCAAGAAGAAAGAAAAAAGAAAAAAAAAGAGAGGAAAGAAAAAAGAGAGAGAGAGATAGAAAACCCAGCCAAGATGACCCCAAAAGTAAGATTTATAGGGTACATAAACAAGAATGAACAAACAAAAAGACTGAAAAAAGTAAAAAATGAGAAAATCCAGCCAAAATGAACCCCAACTATAAGATTTATATAGTACCAGAACAAAAACAAATACACAGAAACATTAACAGAAGAATATGGTGGGAGGGTGGTTATAAATCCTCGATGTGGGCAAGAAAGGTTATTTCAGTTCTTTCTGGGTGTATCTTGTTATATTTGTTAAAGGACTCAACTTTCCAGTGATACAAGGAAATTAAAACTGGGTTAGTACTGAATAGGGAAAAAAGATTACCTTGAAGCTTTTATATATATATGTATATTACAAAAAAGAGAGAGAAAAAGAAAAAGAAACAGAGGTACATGTATAAAAAAGTTCAAGTTAAAAATTATTATGCAATATGTTGTATTAAACCTCTAATTGTTGCCAGGACTCCTGTCTGGGGTCCACGCCCACGCTGGGAACACTTGACACCTGGCAGAGGCACAAGCCACGGAAAGCTGAGGGCTTAAAGACTCTGACTGGATATCATGCTGGACTTTCTCAGGCGGGGTCAGTAGTGCACCCAGTCCAATGGTGATGCAAGCAGGGGAAAACTGTGGGCTCAGGGACCATGGACTGGAAGCCCCACTGGATTCTCTCTGGCATGGGTGGTTGCTGGCAGTGACCATCCTGGGTCCATGGGCTTAGGTCCATGTCCATGACCATCCAGTTCCACCAGTTGCCCCTTAAGATCTTTGGCTCCTTTGTAGTGTTTTTAACCAGACTCCAAGTTAATGCTGGTCCCCAACCACAGGGTACTTTTGTATTGAAACATTACTTTCCAGTGGGTCGCTTCTGGTTGCTCCCTCCTCCTTCTGTTTATCCTCCAATATCAGTCCCAGAATTCCCATTCCACTTTGCCTCTACACTGATGTCTTCTGCCCCCATAGAGATCCATAAGTATATAATCTTACATCTTAGGCTGATTTCATGGGTGTTCAGAGTGTTCTAGTAGATATTTAGCTCACTTTAGGACGGGTTGAAACAGGATCTCCTACTTCTCTGCCATCTTGCTCTTCCTCTGTCATTTAACTTTTAAATGCAGACTGGGACGCCTGGGTGGCTCAGTGGGTTGGGCCGCTGCCTTCGGCTCGGGTCATGATCCCAGCATCCTGGGATCGAGTCCCACATCGGGCTCTCTGCTCAGCAGGGAGCCTGCTTCTCCCCTCCCCTCTCTGCCTGCCTCTCTGCCTACTTGTGTGATCTCTGTCTATCAAATAAATAAATAAAATTAAAAAAAAAAACTTTTAAATGCAGATATTTTTATGCAATGTTACAAAAACAATATACAAATTACTTATATTCACACAAGCATTAGCATACCTACGGAGTTATTTTTTGTGAAAGTGATCATTTTAAAAATGAAGTACAGATGCTTACATAAATTGGTACCCATCTAAGAAAATCATTAGCTTTATTTTTTTTAAAGCTTTTATTTATTTATTTGACAGAGAGAGAGAAAGATCACTAGTAGGCAGAGAGGCAGGCAGAGAGAGAGGGGGAAGCAGGCTTCCTGCCGAACAGAGATCCTGATGTGGGACTCGACCCCAGGACCCTGAGATCATGACCCAAGCCGAAGGCAGAGGCTCAATCCACTGAGCCACTCAGGCGCCCCAATCATTAGCTTTTTGAACCAGAATGAAAACAAAAAATTGATAGTCTGGTTTAAGAAATAGATTTTTTATCACTGTTGTCTTAGTAGGGAAAAATCAGAAAGATAATAGGCAACAAAAATAACTTCTCTGTACATAAAGTAATAATTGATTCTAATTATTTTCATTGTTATTTAAAATGCCAAATTTCTTAATAAGCAAATAAAGCTATACTACAAATTACAGTTATGGTGAATATATTATTTATTATATTATTTAAGTTACACAATCCTTGCAAGATACATTTTATGAGTTATTTTAAATCACATTAACCCAAAAGACTAAAAATGAATAATCTACTACATTATATGTTAGCCTCAAAAATCAAACTTAGAAACAAACATTGTTATGGAAAGATGAAGGACAAGTGACTTTCATCTTAATGCCTTCTATATTTGGTGGAAAGTAGAAAATCCAGTTCTCTAGTCTACATTCCTAAGATTTTACAATTATTCATTGTTTGAGGAATCTGATTCCATATTCTGAGATCTGACTGCTGACAGAATTAAGTCTCACTCTCCCTCTTCCTCTTGTGTCCTAGAACTGATCAAGCTCATAAGAAGGCCTGAGTGGTCCCTCCTTTGGTGCAAGTTGGGGATTCAAATCATGCAAGCTCTTTCATAGATGAATCCCCATGCTGACATCACTCTCTAAACCACAATAAAAATCCAGGCCTTGTTCTTTCCTTGCTTTCTCAAACCATTTTGAACCTGCTTAGGAGACTTGTCTCTTCTGCCAGAGATCTCAAATACATTTATCACATTAATTTGTTTCTAGGACATCAATTGTGATAGAAACTGAGGACTGAGAAGATGGTTAAGAATGGTCTAAATTCTTAAGGGTTCACAGTCTGTTGAGATCAATGGTAAGTAAACATATAATTCAAATGAGATACAAAAATTATGGTAGGGAGAAGCCCAAAGTAAGGTCTCAAGTGTGAGGAAAAATCTAGAAATGATTGAATAAAACTTTGAGGTTGGAGAAGTCTTCTTGGATGAATGACTTAAGTTTTAAAGGATAAATAAAAGTTGGCCACATGAAGAATTACTGCTGTATTATTGCAGGAAGATGGAATATTATACAAAAAAATACAGTGGCTTTGTTTGAAGAAACAAACTACAGTTATTTATCATGGCTAGAAAGTCTATTTTAAAGGAAATAGTAGTAGTAAATAAAGTCACCTAATTAGTGCCAGAATGAATATCTTATAAATTCACTTTTTAAGTTTTTATTTTATGACTATCATTTTCAGTATTATTCCATAAACTACATAATTAAAACTCCATTGTACTCCACAGGTTGTCTTCTAGTACCCAAAACATTCTTAATACTTATGCTGCCTATAGTTCAGAAAAAAAAAAAAATACAACTAGCCCAGTTTTACTCCATGTTATGACTAAAAAATAATGATTATTGGTCAGACAAATTGACCAATTCAGATATACCTTAGATTGTACATATTAAAATGACTTTAATTCATATTTATAAGTGCTGTCTTTTTTTAAAAGATTTTTATTTATTTGACAGATAGAGATCACAAGTAGGTGGAGAGGCAGGCAGAGAGAGAGAGAGAGAGAGAGAGAGAGAGAGAGAGAGAGACGAGGAAGCAGGCTCCTTGCTGAGCAGAGAACCCTATCCCAGGGCGGAGCTCGATCCCAGGACCCTGAGATCATGACCTGAGCCACCCAGGCTCCCCTATAAGTGCTGTCTTAATCTGTAAATTAGATCCAGTATTATCTTTCCCATTCCCTAGTCAAAATAATCAAAACTGTTGAGGTATAATTGAAGTATAAACTTAATTTGCCTACCCCTGTTGGGTCCTCTTCTACTAGTTATATACCTTTTTGCAGCTAATCATATACATATCACTTGCTATGTTCAATGATATGTAAGCAGAAGTGATATGTGCCTTTTTAAATATGAGGCTTTTTTTTGATAAGCAGACCTAAAATGTTATAGACCTAAAAGGGAAAGTTAATGGATGGCTTAGCCTCCCTCATTCTAACTGCTAAATTGCAGCAATACAGATGATTACCCAGGAGATCCAGATGGCTTACAGTGAGTTAGAAATACATCTCACTCATTAAGCCATTTAGATTTCAATGTGAAGCCACTGGTATTTTACAGTTTGTTATATTAGTACAATATATAGCTATCAGTGAATATAATTTGTAAAAATATCAAAATAATCACATAGATCAAATTTAATAACAATAAGAAAACAATAATGATAAAGATATGATAACAATGCTGATATTGACTGGTGATAATATCTTCTTAAATGTATACAGATGACCACTCTTGAATTAATTTATTCATACTTTTTAAGAAACATTTAGTTTATTTCTAACATAAGCATTATACTCAGTATATATAACCTATTGAAGTTTCTGTAGCAAATAATAAAGAAAAACCTTGTCTCTAGGTTGTTATGGTCTAGTTAATGAAGAAACCATAAGGGAGAGTTTTTTAAAAGATTCAAGATTTAAAAGAATAGGAAGTATTTGTATGTAATACTATTAGATAAAAGCTCATCAATAGAATGGCATTTGGTCTATGCCAGGTTTCTAATATTATGTACAGGTACCAAACTTCTGAACCCACTCTTTGAGGAATGACTGACCGTATAAAATAGATCTAACTATTGGATACCTCTCTCTGATCTCCTCCTTGTCATCTTATTTGGACATAACCTCTTAGAAACAAATTTTATTAAAATTAGATAGCAATAAATGGAAACTTGTTATTCATTTTCCTTCAATATCTACATACATAGATCCTTCACTTCAAGTATCGTCTCAAACATCACTTCTTCATAAAAGACCAATTTCAGTACCTTTATTTTTCTTTTTCAAATTAATAACTGACATGATATTATATTGAGTTTTTAAATATGTTTACTGTCTATCTCTTCCATTTGAATGCAAACTCTATGAAGGTAGGTAGTTTGTTTTATATGATATCATACCTCTAGCTTCAGTTCAGTCCTTGGCATGTAATATTTATTGAGTGAATTAATAAGTAAAAGAATAAGAAGTATCTGTAAATAATATTTTCTGAGCCTTTTTCTTGGAGGTTAAAATTATATCATTCCCTACCTTCAGTGACTAATACTATAAATCTATAGGGTACATTTTGCTTCCTTTTCAAACAGGAATAAACTAAAAGTGAAATATATGAAGATAATCTTGGCTAACATATCTCAATAGGTATCACAATGTTTCTTTTCAATATCCTTCTATATTTCAAATGAATGGCAAGATAGAAATGAACAAATCGGGCTCTCCTCCCCTCCCCCCCATCACGGACTCTGCAACCCTGAATCAAATAAAAGCAGTATATTTCTGGGTAGTTTGAAAACACAGCTGGAACTGTTTACTCTCCAGACAAGTTTTGATTACAAATAGTAAAATTTGCTTCTCTTTTCCAATCTTCTTAAATAAAGCAGAGGAGCGACATCAATGAAATGAGTCAGAGAAGAAAGTAGGAGTAGAGAAGAAATAATAGTCCTGAAGTTACTCTTATTGTTTCACTTATCTTGAGTCTAAATATAATATAAACTAAGAAGACAAACTTGAATAAGTAACAATTGAATAGTAATCTTTTTTTCTTCACTTTTCTATTAGTTGTATGCATCATGTGACTTACAGGGGAAAATGAATTCTCTATCATTTAAGCCCCTTGGTTTGAATTTCAGAGGGTCATATTTAGGTTATATATTATCTAATGAGTTCATTTTATAGATACTTGAGGAACTAAGGAAAAAATAAAGCTCTCTGAGCAGTTTTCATAGAGAATTGGGAAATCTAGACACCAACCAAATCTAATAAATCAATACTAGTTGTAACATACCATTTGGAATATGCAATAATTTTCTCATTAGGAATTCATTTTGCCTGGACTTTCCTAGCCTAATGAATCATGATCTCTATTTATCTTGATATCTATTATTTTCCTATTCCATTAACCACTAATTATATATTTTTTCTTCTACCTTCCTTCCACCTTTTTACTTTTCAAAGCTTCTACCTTTATGGATCCTTGACTTCTTGTTACCTGTCTTTCAAACTGTAGCCTCTCAGCATAAAGACAATAATTAGGTTGGCTGGCCAGCTACTAACCAGGTGTACTTCATGTATTGGTGAGGGACTCTTTGTCCCACTCATGGTTGCCTACTAATATACATGTGACTATTTTTTTCTTTAACAGTATGCTGATCCCTGATATTCCCTCTGCTGATGGTATTAAGAAGTTGATTAAATAATACAAAGCAGACTAACTTACACAGAATTAGCCCTACTGAAGAGAACTCAGTGATTTCACAACTGTTTTCATGTCAGGATGTCAGTGAGGTCATCAATAACTTTAAAACTAATCAAATCAGAAAACCAATTTCAGATTTCAGCCTTAAGACATCTTCCCTCACCCCATTCCTTAAACCACTTTTAGTATTATTATTGGTGTCTGAGATTAAGCAAGGGAATAGAATCATTATAAGCAATTTAGGAATCCATAGTCACATGGGAAGGACAACCTAAAGGAAATATGTAATGGCCTAGGGAAATGTCTGGAAAGTTTAGTCACATATTTGGAGAAAATTTATTAAGGACTTCATATGGAAAAAAAAACAAACAAACAAGAGTGATGAACCCAGAGATCATGAAGCCATCAGAAAAACCACCATATCTGGCTGCTAGGACCACAGGTTCATGGGGAAATCTGAAAAAGCACCAGAACTGATCACTGCCACAACCTTCTTAGAATGACATTTATTTCACTTCTGCTTTGCAAATTTTATACCCATGGCCTCATTAGCAGACTCTAATCTAGAGCTTCACGGGAAAAGCCATTCTAGAAATCTTAGGAAGGAATCAGTGGCAGTGCTGAGTTAACCACAGACTATCCAGCACAGATGGCTTTGTTGTTCTGTGGATCTGCAGTATTTCTCTTGGGGTTAGGGGAAAATGCGGGAATTAGTTTTCTAAAATAAATCAAAGTGAAGAGAAAGATTATTAATTTCAGATGAGTAAGAAACTCTACAATATGCCTCTTAAAATAGTTATTTTTGTAATCTATCATTTTAACAGACTAAAAAAGAAAAATCACATGATCATATTAATAGATGTTGAAAAAGCAATTGAGAAAGTCTGACACTAATTCATGATTAAAAATATATATATATTGGGACACGTGGGTGGCTCAGTTAGCTAAGCAACTGCTTTCAGCTCAGGTCATGATCCCAGGATTCTGGAATCCAGCCCCACATAGGGCTCCCTGCTTGGTGAGTAACCTGCTTCTCCCTTTCCTCTGTGCTCATTCTCTGTCTCTGGCTATCTCTCTCTCTCTAAAATAAAAAATGAATTAAATATTAAAAACATTTTCAGTAAACTAGAAATACAAAGAAATTTCCTTAACTTAACAAAAATATCTACAATGAAACTACAGCTAACATTATACCTAATGGTAATAAACTCAAAACATTCCCATAAGATCAAGTACAAGACAGGAACATTCATTTTCACCATTCCTTTTAACATTGTACTGGAAGTCCTTGCTAATGTAATAAGGCAAGAAAAGGAAATAAATGATATAAAGACTACAAAGAAGAAATCAATCTGTATTCACAGATTTATTCTGTATTCACAGATGGCATGATCATCTGCATAGAAAATTTGAAAGAATCAAGAAAAATATTCTGAAACTAATTAGCAATTATATCAAGTTTTCAGGAGACAAGGTTAAGATACAAAAATGCAACTGTTTTTCTATATACAAATAATGAACAAGTTGGATTTTTTTTAAGATTTTATTTATTTATTTGACAGACAGAGATCACAAGTAGGCAGAGAGGCAGGCAGAGAGAGAGAGGGGCCCTGCTGAGCCGAGATCCTGATGCAGGGCTTGATCCCAGGACCCCGAGATCATGACCTGAGCTGAAGGCAGAGGCTCAACCCACTGAGCCACCCAGGTGCCCCAACAAGTAGGATTTGAAGGAAAAAAAAAACAAAAAACACAAAGTCATTTACATTAGCACTAAAAATATAAAATATTTAGTTGCAAATCTAGCAAAATATATATAATATCTATATGAAGAAAATGACAAATTCTGATTAATAAAATAAAAAAGAATTAAATAAATGGTGAGATAGTACATATTTGTTGATAAGAAGACACAATATTGTCAAGCATCAGTTCTTCTATAGAGTCAATGCAATCCCAATCAAAATCCCAGCAAGTTATTTTGTGTATATTGACAAATTGACTCTAAAGTTTTTATGGAGATGCAAAAGACCCAGAATAGCCAACACAACACTGAAGAATAACAATGTCACAGAAATGGCACTACCCAAATTCAAGTCTCACTATAAACCTAAAGGATCAAGAGTGTGGTATTGGTGAGTAGACAAATAGATCAATGGAATAAAATAAAAAGCCCACTAATAGACCCACAGAAATATAGTCAATAATAAAGATGATCCAGTAAAACAAAGACAGTGTCTTCAACAAATGGTACTGTAAAAACTGGACATCCATGTGGAAGGAAGGAAGGCAGGCAGGTAGACAGGGAGGGAGGGAGGGATGGAAGGAAAAAGGGAGGGAGGGAGGAAGGAAGGGGAAGAGGGAGAAGAAAAGAAAAGAAAAAGAATTGTCAATGATTTATCTTATACCTTTCACAGAAATTAACTCAAAATAGATCAGAGATACAATGTAAACTTCGAAACTATAAAACTATAAAATAACATAGGAGAAAAATTAAATGACTGAGTATAGTAATGACATTTTAGTTATAACATCAAAGCCATGATCCAATAATTAATAAATTGGACTTCTTTGAAATTAAAACTTCTACTCTACAAAGAAAATGAGGGAATAAGAAGACAAGCTACAGACTGATTTTTTTTTTCTCTGTAACTTCCTCTCAGCTTTCTTGTGAATCTAAATCTGCTCTAAATAACAAAATAAATAACAAAATAAATTAAATACTATAGAACAATGTAAATAAAATATTTCTATGAATATTTAAAGTAGTCAGAAAGTAAACATGGATAGATACAATCTCAACTTCACAGAATTACAATAGAATTTATTAAATTTTCTTCTATGGGTAATATTTTCACAACTAAATCAAATTTCAATAGGCCTTTACTTTGAGCTAGCTAGAATTTTGGAGGTTACATATTGTTGTATTGAAATAAATATGCATATTGTAAGTTCAGTGAAAAATTTATGCATAATGAAAAATGATGCACTGAGAAAAATTTGAACTTCAAGTACCTTGAGTTTTTTTTTTTATTTAAGAATTTTTTTTTTATAGAAATGGCTGACATCGTTAGAACAAAATTCCAAGTATAATAGAAGATTGTATTATTTTATATTAGATATCATTTTTCTTGATTACTTTCTTCTTTTTCCTACACATCATGTATTTTACTTTATCACTTTCTTTCAATGGGACAAGGCACAAAACTTATCCCTACTTGAGAGTTTTTACCTAAAAATGAGCAGCTAATGATTACAAAGCTATCAGAAGAAGAATGGTACATATTTGGGTCTTAATCAATATTATTTATTTATAATGTCATTATATAGCTATTATTATGACCTTTGTTTCTGGATTATGATAACACTAGATTTCATGCTTAAGAAATAACTAACTCACACAAATAAAATATTCAAACTACAAATAAATAATGAAGAGAAATGAGAAAATTTCCAAAAAGCTTCTCTACAAGAAACATCTTTGGGAAGAGTTATTTGAGAAGAGTTAATAAACTGTTCATAAAGGAACAGTGTGTAGAAAATCCATATTAATAGGTTTCCCTATCTAGACCTAAGAAGTGGAATAGGGAAAAAGAGTTACAAAACTCAGGCAGAGAGAGAGATAGCTTCATGGAACTGTTGCTTGACAAGACCTGTAATTTTCTCACACAAAAGATTAAATGAAGTCCACAGTGACTCCCAAAACTGGAGGATGGGAGAATAAATAATCAGACTCACTCACATCCCTCCCTCTGATTTCTGATAGTATCCCTTGGTGATTGAATCCAAAACTGACCCAAAAGATAAGGGAAATCTCTCTCTTTTTTTTTTTTTTTAAAGATTTTGTTTATTTATTTGACAGAGAGAGAGAGATTACAAGTAGGCAGAGAGGCAGGCGGTGGGCGGGGGGAAGCAGGCTCCCTGCTGAGCAGAGAGCCTGATGCAGGGCTCCATCCAAGGACCCTGGGATCATGACCTGAGCTGAAGGCAGAGGCTCAACCCACTGAGCCACCCAGGTGCCCCAAGATAAAGGAACTCTTAATTCAATAAATAGAGCTTAGTTTTCTGGAACCTACAATGGGAGAAGAAAAGTATTGAGTTGATCTTGAGGGACAAATAAATATTATGCATACATTTTTTAAAGTAATTTAAAATTGGTTAACCAATTGGTTAACACAGGTCTGAGATGGCATTTTTTATTATGTAAAAATGTTAGCCAAATACTAATGGCTAAAATAGACAGAACTAGGTAAATGTGTTATATGTTGTTTCCCAATTTCAGTAGATGACTTTAAATATAATTTTTCACAGAGAATATAGAAGTTAACAAGTCCAAAGATCTTCAATGTCTATTCCCTCTCCATTCACTATTTAAAAATTGTTTTGAACCAAGAAAAACTCCAAATCTTTAGAAAGTAACTTCTTTAGTACATTTCAATCAATATTATAGACTACTCAAAAGTTACACCTCTCACAAATCATGTATATAAAACAAAAAATATACTTTTAAATGTTTTCAAGGAAATAAAGAAAATCCCCTGAGACCCAAACAGAGAAGGAGAAGCTACATAAGCTCATTGGTAGTCGAATTGTTCTTTACAGGGTGTTTTCAGCCTAAAAAGATGCAGAAACTTTAATTTTAATGAGCAAATTGTGAACAGGAGACAAAACCTTTAGCCCAAATAAATTAGGTAAGTAGAACTGAGATCCACATGTAAAGACAGGGTATCAGATGGCTACATGTTCAAACAATGAGATGGTTAAAAGAAATCTTTCTAGCAATAACAACAACATTCTCTGCCTTTGGACTTTTGGGAAAAAATAAACAAACAAACAAACAAAAAACCACAAAGCTTCCTATTAATTTAAATTTTGATAATTCACAATCTATTTTCTGTCCTCTGCTACTTTACATTTTCAAATAAATACTTTTATGTGGTCCAGATCACTCAAAGTTGAGAAATATGTTTAATTGGTCCCAGGTTGATAAAGAAGCAGGGCATTAGAGAGAAGCAAAATGTGACACCTTTAGAGGAGCATATTCTCAAACTTCCCCTTCCCAGGATAAGCATCAGATAGATCTCAGATGAGCCTGAGCATGCTCTCTAAAACATCATCAGGCATGGGACCCTAGGAGCAAGAGTCACTAGAAATGATCTATAGCAGAATTAAAAACTCTTAAGGACTTGATGTATTAGAATTGTCATATTGGATGTTAAAACTTTTATAAAATTAAAAAATAAATCAGAGCAAAGAACAAGCTACTGGTTTTTTTTTTAAATGACATGGTTGATTTGAAAACAAAGCTAGAAATACAAAATTTTTAAAATATTTATTTCCTTATTTTGGGGGAAGAGAGCATTGGGAGAGGGGAAGAAGACATCCTGCTGAGCAGGGAGCTGGATTCTGGGTTTGCTCTCCTGACCTGGACATCATGACATGAGCTGAAACCAAGAGTCAGATGCTTAATTGACTGAGCCACGCAGGCATACCCAGAAGTAAATTATTTTAATTGAAATTAAACTTAAGTAGATTGGTTAACGATAGATTAAATGTAAACTAGAAGATAGATGGAAGTATTACAAAGGACAAAACTTAAAAGGCAAAAAGATGAAAATATTTATATTTATGAATCATTGAGATCTGTCTTAAGGATGAGCACTGAGTAATTATGTGTGGAAATATTGAATCACTATACTGTACACCTGAAACTACTATAACATTGTATGTTAACTATGCTGAAATTAAAATAAAAAAATTAATTAAAAAAAAAGAACAAAAAAACAGAGAACAAAACTCTGTAAGAAGAGACCAGAATCATGAAAGAAGAGTTCAATGATGACATAGTGGATGAAGATTTTCCAGAATATATCAGATATATTAATCTCAGATTCAATAAAGTGTAAGGAAACTCAATAAATTTTGTTTGAATAAAAAACAACAGTAACTCATGTAGACACATCGTAGTGAAACTGTTCATCATCAATAACAGTGAAGGACCTAAATATCTAGAGTAAAGAGGTTTCCAATAAACAAATCTGAGTCGAATGACTCTAAGGAGCAAAACAAAATTGAAAAAAAAAAAAAAAAGAAAGAAAGAAAGAAACAAATGGCTTCAACATTCTGATTGACAATATATACTAACTTAGAGTACTATAATATGGTTAAACATTGTTTAAGAAGTTCAAAGTGATGGCACCTGGGTGACTCAGTCAGTTGGTTAAGTGTCCAACTTTTGATTTAAGCTCAGGTCATAATCCCAGGGTTGTGCGACTGAGCTCTTGTTGAGCCTGGCAAAGGACTCTGCCTTCTGTGAAGCATGCCTTAGATTCTCTCTCTCTTTCTCTTCTTCTGCACCCTCCCCATCTCTCCTAAAAAAAAAAAAAAAAAAGTTCAAAGGCATTCTTAGATTAAAAAAATGATATACATTTCTACTAAGATACCTTCACTTCTAAATAATTTAATTCCAGAAGAAAAATAAGATGCTGCAAGAGACTTCTGAAAATAGAAATTAATAAATGGTAAAAATTACTGAAAGTTAACTATATATTAATAATTATAAAAATGACAACTTTGGGGAATTAAATGAATTTGGATATAAATAGAGAAAAATATATAAGAAAACAGTGAAGATTAAAATTAAAATTGTAAATTCACAAAGTTAGGAAGAAGGACAATATATTTATTATAATCTCCTTGTGTAGGTTTATTAATGTTATGGAGTGAATTGTGTCCCCCTCCAGATTCATATGGGGAAGCTCTAACCACCACTTTTTTAGAATTTAGAGATAGGGGGATGCCTGGGTGGCTCAGTTGGTTAAGCGGCTGCCTTTGGCTCAGGTCATGATCCCAGCGTCCTGGTATCAAGTCCCACATCAGGCTCCTTGCTCAGCAGGGAGCCTGCTTCTCCCTCTGCCTCTGCCTGCCACTCTGTCTGCCTGTGCTCATTTGCTCTCTCTCTCTCTCT
>ML109639.1:19995-37716 GCA_003697995.1 Taxidea taxus jeffersonii | reverse complement strand
GCATGCACACAGAGGAAAGGCCATGAGAGGACACAGAAACAATCTAGACATCTGCATGTCAAGAATAATTCTCCCAGAATAAACCAACACTGACAGCACCTTGATCTTGGATTTCTAGTCTCCCAGAACTGTGAGAAAATAAATTTATGTTGTTTAAGCCACTCACTCTGTGGTATTTTGCAATGGCAGCCTGAAGAAACTGACACAGGTAACTTCTAACATAAATACATAAAGTATAAGTATTCCAAAGTAGTAAGAAAAATAAGTAAAAAGGAAAAAAAAATCAATCCAAAAGAAAGAAGAAATAAAACACATAACAAAAGATGTACACAAACTCCAAAATAATATGATCCAAAAAAAAAAAAATCAAAATATATTTGCCCTCTCCAAGATACCAAATTTTTCATTTAAATGGCAGTTATGTGTCATTTATGAGATATATCTAATACAAATAGATATTGAAATATTGATAATAAAATATCAAAAACCATTATGCAGAGAATTTTCTCTAAATATAAAGCTAGAAATTTAGATATCAATGACAAAATGGTAACTGGATATCACTCATTTAAGAGTTTAAGACACACAACTCATGAATCATAGAAAAATAAACATAGAAATTTAAAAATACTCTGAATTTAATGTAAACAAAAATAACTACTTGCAAAATTTTGCTAAGCTAATAAATGTATATTAGAGTTGTTGTACAGTCTTAAATTATTATATTAGAAAAAAAGAAATATGGAAAAATAATGAGATTATTATGTAACTTAAGAAATTAGAGAAGTAACTATAATTAAAATCAAAGTGATAAAGAAAGGAAATAATAAGATAAAGTCATACATTAAGGAAATGAAGACATGTACACTAGGATTAATCAACAAAGCGTAGAGTTGGTCTCTAAATAAAGAAATGTAAATGTATCTAAACTGAGTAAAAAAAAAAGTAAGTGCATATTTTATAACAATTAGACAAAATTAATCAGTAGTCATATATTTACCAAAGCTATCTGACAATACTGAGGAGATAATATCTATTTATTCCTCCCAACATATTTCAATTGTGTAGAAGTTGTACTGTTTCTACTTTGAATAATCAAGTTAAGCCTTTCAATAAATCTCTACCTTGTCCTAAATACCTAGAAAATAATATAGAAAATTGCTAAGATGTACACTCTATAATTTAAACCTACTAGGTGATCTTTGCTAACAGTTTATTCATTGAAACTGTATATGTGTGTCTATGTGTATGAGTGTATCCACATGAATGTGTAACTGTGCTTCCTAAGCCTTGATAGCCTAACGAAATGAAAGAAGATTTATGCCATTTTGGCTACCTTGGTAGAATCCAAACATTTATTTATTGAGTAGTTTTACTAATAAGAATTGATTGATAAAATGGAAAACAATGAAAAGAAAATCAGCCAAGTAGGGGCACCTGGGTGGCTCAGTGAGTTAAAGCCTCTGCCTTCAGCTTAGGTCATGATCCCAGGGTCCTGGGATGAAGCCCCCTTGTCAGGCTCTCTGCTCAGCAGGGAGCCTGCTTCCTCCTCTCTCTCTGCTTGCTTCTCTGCCTACTTGTGATCTCTGTCTGTCAAATGAATAAATAAAATCTTAAAAAAAAAAAAAAAAGAAAATCAGCCAAGTATTGATCATTTAAATGTATTGTTCATTTTTGAAACTATTTTCAACACCTTATCCTACAGAATTGAGCTAATTATTGATGGTTAATTGCCCTAAATAGAATTTACTTAATTTTGTATTATTCAATTTATGTGATTATCATAAATTTGTTCATCAGTCTACGTGAGAAGATAGGAAATGCAATCTTTAATTACACATATATGTAGAAATATTTTAAGGGTTTTTATGACATATTATAAAGTGATACAATTTTTTACTTATTTAAAAATGCTAAATTTAAATGTCATGCACTTATTTTAAATGATTGCAACCTGCACAAATAACAAAATACTGACGTAAACCAGATTTGATACTTGACTGAAGAGTATCCCATGAGAGCAGTCCACTGAATATAGGCATTCATGACTGGGAAGACAAAGAAGAAAATAGTAACAAGTGCTAAAACTGAATAATGTTAAAGAGTACTTATAGTTTTATAGCACATTTTAGCTATTATAATCAATGAAACAATGTATTGGTCATCACTGAACATGAAAACGGATTTCAATTTTTTCAGTTATTGGATTTTAAATAACACTCATTGCATCTTAAATAAATTTATAATAGTAAAACCAGTACTTGTGGTGATGAGTGTAGAACAGTAGAAAGAAAGTTAAAGAAAGAATCAAACAAATATTCCTGTCACTTACTAGCTATGGGTAATAAGGGTAAATAAGTTTCTTAATCGTATTGTGTCTGTTTATCTATCTTCTGTGTAATGAACTCTAATCTGCTTCTCAAAATTATGTCTGTTTAAAGTTGTAATGTATTCATTGGACTATTTTTAACTTGTATGTAAGTAGTATTTTAACACTTCATGAAAACACCACAGGTGATTTATTATTATGGTGGTTTTCTAACCATATGAATTTGAAAGTATACTTTCAAATACACACAAAAATAACATTGAAAACTAAACCTAGCTTCAGAGATAGGAAGAAATTTCATTCTTTTCTTCCTTATTATGAGGGGGTAAAAGTTAGTTGTAAAAGTGGATTACAAAAAAATGGATTACAAAAACAACAATGATATTGTCATTCATATTAATTCATTAATTGATTTACTATTTCTTTCTAAAAAATGTTACTGAGAAAAAAAATAAATAAATAAGGGGCACCTGCCTGGCTCAGTGGGTTAAAGCCTCTGCCTTCAGCTCAGGTCATGATCCCAGGGTCCTGGGATCGAGCCCCGCAACAGGCTCTCTGCTCAGCGGGGAGCCTGCTTCCTCCTCTCTCTCTGCCTGCCTCTCTGGGTACTTGTGATCTCTGTCTGTCAACTAAATAAATAAAATATTAAAAAAAATAAAAATAAAAAATGTTACTGAGGATCTGTTGTGTACTGGTACTATTCTATTTGGTGGCCATAAAATCCACAAAACGTAATCTTGCCTCCATGAAGTTTATAGTTACTAGAGTGAGATTGGCAATAAGCACTTCAACAAGGAGACATGTATGTCAGTCATATGATGATAGGGCTAGGGAGAAAATTCAACAAGGAAATGAGGATAAGGTTTGCCTTAGTCCAACTGGGCTGCTATAACTAAATACCAGAAACTGGGTAGCTTACAAACAACAGAAATTTATTTCTCACAGTTCTGGAGGCTGGAAGCCTGAGACATGGCCAGGTGAATGCCTTTTTCCAGGGTTGAAGATCCTTTAATCTCCTGTAGTGGAAAGGGCCAGGGAAATCTGGAATCTCTTTGATAAGGCACTAATCCCATCCATGAAGATTCCATTCCCATAAATGAAGCATTTTCCCAAGGCCCCACCTCTTAATATCAACATATTTGGAGGTTAGATTTCAATATGTGAATTGGGGGTTGGGGGCACTTCAGACCATGGCAAGGTTTGATGGTGTGGATGAAGATCCAAAGTTGCAAATCTCACTGCTGAGATAACATCTAATGAGAGTATTGAAGAAAGTGAAGGGGAAGTTATCTGACAATCTATATAATGAATGTTTAAATATTTTATTTATTTATTTGACAGACAGAGATCAAAATTAGGCAGAGAGGCAGGCATAGAGAGAGGGGGAAGCAGGCTCCCTGCTGAGCAGAGAGCCTGATGTGGGGCTCGATCCAGGACCCTGGGATCATGACCTGAGCTGAAGGCAGAGCTTTAACCCACTGAGCCACTCAGGCACTCCAATATAATGAATGTTTAAAACCAGGAAACAACAGAGAAAAAAAGCCCTGAGGGGAAATCCTGTTCAAGGAAGATCAAAGTGGCCAGTGTGACTAAAGATCAAGGAGAAAGAGGGGGGTTATCATAGAGACGGATGGGCGAATCATATCATGAAAGATCATAATCTTTTGTTACCAACAAAAATGTTGCTAGTGCTCCATTATTTGCAAGTAACCTTAGTAGTCACAGATTATTAGAAATGTGAATGAAATTCCTCTTTAAGAGTTCACAATCTACCAGTCAAAGGAATATCATAATCCATGTCATGAAATATAACTAAGGCCCTTTTATCCACTATGGAGAGTAACTAAAGGAACCACAAGACATTCTGAGATGACTGATGAGTAGCTTCAGAACAAGCTGATGTTTGATGTAGATTGTGGATACAGCATAGGATATGATCAGCTAATGAAATGGAAAAAAAAATTCAACAGAAGAAATACTGTGCATATGCAAATGGTCAAGAAAAGTATGGCAAGCAGGTTAAGAATAGTGAACTAATTTTTAGCACACTTTGAATGCAGAATGTATTTCAGAGTAGTGAGGGATAGATAAGAAAGTAGACCAACTTCAGATCGTGAAGTTCTTTTTATTCCACAATGAAAAGTTGAGATTTTCCTATAGGCTTTAATAAACCAGTTCAAATTTTTAGAGAGAAAAATGACAAAGTCAATATTACTTAGTTATAGCAATATATGGATATAGTGGCATTACAGTTTAAAAAGATAGGCTGGCAAGAGAGATCCTAAGGCTGTTTTGGTAATTCAAGCAAGCACTGAGGGAAAGCGAACTAAGGAAGTAACAGTGAGGACTAGAAAGTCACAATGAATTTGAGAAACACTTTGGAGATGATAGAGGTACATTTGGTTGGAGGTCCAAGGCCATGGAAGGTATTAGACAATTCAGACATGTTATACAAAGCTGTTTCCGATGTCAGTCATTTTTTTGAGTTGTTGATAAAAATCACAGGCTGTATATAACTGCAAGAAATTAATAGAACACATCAACATCACAGGTCTGTAGAGAAAATATTATGCAAAGATTGTTTCATATCTACTTTGACTAAATTAGATGATGAAGGGTTAAAGAATTCTAAATTATTTCATTCCAAATAGAATGGTATTATTGTCTCACAAAATAACCACTGAATTATAAATTAAAATTGACTCATGTATGATAGCTATTAATAGCTGTCATACATGAGTCAATTTTAATTTATATATACAATTATATATACAATATATATACAATTATGTATAATTGTAGTAAAGGAGCATGAATCAAACATAACTGAAAACTTATTACATATTTGGTTCTGGGGCGATGGTTTAAGTTCTGGGTAAACATCAATGAAAAAGAAAGAAATGACTTCTTTTTACTAGAATATCCCAAATTAATAACAATATTATTTTTTAGAAGGTAATAAAATAATGAATAGTGAACTGCCTGGGCAGCACAGATGGTTGTCTGTCAAAAAACAAGTGTCTGCTCTTGGTTTCAGGTCAGATCTGATCTCAGGGTTGTGAGATTGAGCCCCACTTGGACTCTGTGTTGAGCACCAAGTCTGCTTGAGTTTCTTTCTCTCTCTTCTTCTGCCCCCCCCCTCCTGCACACTCTCTTTCACTGAAATAAATAAATCCTTTAAAAAAAAAGAAGTGAAAAGAATAATGCGTCACTTAGAATGTTGATGATAAAAAATATATTCAATTTGTTTGAAACATCAAAGCTTGCATACAAACATATTAAATGTGTACTATGTAACATTTCTCTGGTGTCAGATATATTTGCTATCGTATATTTAATCCTAAAACCCTTTTTAAAAAAATTCCATTTTTTTATAAATTATTCAAAGAAGAATGACATAGAAATTTATGGAAAACTTTTCATACCTAAATATGCTTATAAATTTAAAAATTAAAACTTTTTAAATATAAAAAAAAACATTAACTTAAAGGTAATTGGGACTAAAAGGAAAATTATTGGAATATCAGATCTCCAAGTGCTTGAAGATCCCTGGTGACTGACAGAGAACAAAATGCACTGAAAAAGGGCAAAGCAAAGTTACAAGATGCAGGAAACATCTTTATTGATTTTTTTTTCTTTATGTGGTGGCTCAAAAACATGAAACTTGATGAGTGATTCCAGATATTTTGATATTTTTGTGACCAATCCCAGAAGGTGCTAAGGTGATAATAGAAAGGATCGGAAGAAAAAAATATTGTGAAAATGTCTATGCTACCTAGAGCAATCTATACATTTAAGGCAATCCCTATCAAAATGCCATCAACTCTTTTCAAAGAAATGGAATAAATAATCCTAAAATTTATATGGAGAAAGAGAAGACCCCAAATAGCCATAGGAATGTTGAAAAAGAAAACCAAAGCTGGCAGCATCATAATTCCAGACTTTAAGCTCCATTACAAAGCTGTCATCATCAAGACAGTATGGTACTGACACAAAAACAGACTCATAGATCATTGGAACAGAACAGAGAGCCCAGAAATGGACCCTAAACTCTATGGTTAACTAATCTTCAACAAAGAAGGAAAGAATGTCCAATGGAAGAAAGATAGTCTCCTCAACAAATGGTGCTGGGAAAATTGGACAGCCAAATGCAAAAGAATGAAACTGGACCATTTCCTTACATCACACACTAAATTAGACTCAAAATGGATGAAAGACCTCAACATGAGACAGGAATCTATCAAAATACTTGAGGAGAACACAGGCAGCAACTTCTTTGACCTCAGCCGCAACAACTTCTTCCTAGAAACATTGCCGAAGGCAAGGGAAGCAAGGACAAAAATGAACTATTGGGGCTTCACAAAGATAAAAAAGCTTTTGCACAGCAAAGGAAACAGTAAAAAAAAAAAAAAAAAAACACAAGACAACCAACAGAATGGGAGAAGTTATTTGCAAATTATGTATCAGATAAAGGGCTAGTACCCAAAATATATAATGAACTTACAAACTCAACACCCAAAGAACAAACAATCCAGTCAAAAATGAGCAGAAGACATGAACAGACATTTCTGCAAAGACATCCAAATGGCCAACAGGCACATGAAAAAGTGTCCAATATCACTTGGCATCAGGGAAAATCAAATCAAAACCATAGTGAGATATCACCTTACACCAGTCAGAATGGCTAATGTTAACAGGTCAGGAAACCACAGGTGGTGAGGTTGTGGAGAAAGGGAACCCTCCTACACTGTTGGTGGGAATGGAAGCTAGTGCAGCCACTCACTATGGAAAATACTGAGTTGAAAAAAGTAATCATCAAGTTGAAAAATAGGGGTGCCTGTGTGGCTCAGTGGGTTAAGCCGCTGTCTTTGGTTCAGGTCATGATCTCAAGGTCCTGGGATTGAGTCCCGCGTGAGGCTCTCTGCTCAGCAGAGAGTCTGCCTGCCTCTCTGCCTACTTGTGATCTCTCTCTCTCTCTCTGTCAAATAAATAAATAAAATATGTTAAAAAAAAGTTGAAAATAAAGCTACTCTATGGCCCAGCAATTGCACTACTTGTTATTTACCCTAAAGATATCAGTGTAGTGAGCTGAAGGGGCACGTGCACCACAATGTTTATAGCAGCAATGTCCACAATAGCCAAACTATGGAAAGAACCTAGATGTCCATCAACATATAAATGGATAAAGATGTGGTGTGTGTGTGTGTGTGTGTGTGTGTGTGTGTGTGTGTACACACACACACACTGGAATATTATGCAGCCATCAAAACCCCCAAATTTTGCCATTTGCAACAATGTGGATGGAACTAGAGGGTGTTATGCTAAGCGAAATAAATCAATCAAAGAAAAACAATTATCATATGATCTCACTGATAGGGGGAATTTGAGAAACAAGACAGAGGATCATAAGGGAAGGGAAGGAAAAATGGAACAAGACAAAACCAGAGAGGGAGACAAACCAACAGATTCTTAACCTCAGGAAACAAGCAGAGGGTTGCTGGAGGGAAGGGGGGTGAGAGAGATGGAGTGGCTGGATGATGGACATTGGGGAGAGTATTTGCTATGGTGGGTGCTGTGAATTATGTCAGCCTGATGAATCACAGACCTGTACCCCTGAAACAAATAATACATTATATGTTAATTAAAAAAAAAGAAAAGACGGCAAAATATTTTTGGTTTTGATGGTTTCCATTCCTACACCAAATAACACAATAAGACTATGAACCCAATTTAAAACTCCACATCTTATCTTCAAGGTCTTGAAAAAGTTAAGTCTTTATCACCTTAGCAACTATATGATTACATTTACCCTCTGTCATCACATCTACTGACTCACAGTGTTATGTACTCCAAGGTTGTTGTTTTTTTTTTTTTTTAAGTTTTATTTATTTATTTATTTATTAAAGATTTTATTTATTTATTTGACAGAGAGAGATCACAAGTAGGCAGAGAGGCAGAGAAAGAGAGGAGGAAGCAGGCTGTCCGCAGAGCAGAGAGCCCGATATGGGGCTCGATCCCACGACCCTGGGATCATGACCCGAGCCAAAGGCAGCGGCTTTAACCCACTGAGCCACCCAGGAGCCCCTCCAAGGTTGTTTTTAAAGGAACTATCTAAAGGGAATTTCTTCATTGCAGTTAAAGGACAAAGCCTATATGATAGACTTTTCTTCTTCATTTCCCAATATTCCTTTGAAATTCACTTACATCTGGATCTAGTTTTTTCTGTTTGTTTATTTTGTCTTGTTTTGTTTTCTTGAGAAAAAGCAGACTCATGTTCCTAGGCATTTGGTTAAGATGCTTAATGATTCAGATTTCTTTGTTTGGTATTCTTCTGAATCTCATTTAGATTTTATCAGTGGAGGAGTTGATGGATGAGAGACTCATCTATCAATGACTCATCCATCAATGGATGATGATGATGGACTTAGAGCAGTCTCAGTCATTATTTGTTCACAGTTTCAACATTTTTTTAAAACTTTCTATAGGGATGCAAGACATAGAGATTGACAATAAAGAGATCAAAAAGAATCATGTCCTGCCTCCAGTGGTAGAAATATATTAGCACTAGTAACGTGAATAATAATGGGATTGCTGTTTGCCAATATGTTATTTTGTATATAGATATCATTATACAATATTATATATTTTATTTTGATATGGTAATTTGAAGCAGTAACTAGAAGGTTCAAAGTCTAAAAACAAAGCAGCATTTTTTTTTAAGATTTTATTTGCAGAATTCCCTGCTGAGCAGGGACACCAATGAGGGATTCAATCCCAGGACTCTGGGTTCATGACATGAGCCAAAGGCAGATGCTTAACTGACTGCACCACCTTGGTGCCCCAAAGCAACACTTTGTTTGATTAATTGTAGCCAAATCTTGTGTTAATTTGGCTCCCATGAGATGCAGATACCAAATATATTAAACAATGTAGATTATTTTTATATGTGGTTTTTTGTTCTTTTTTTTTTTTTTTTTTAAGATTTAACCATGAGAGACTATAGACTCTAAGAAACAAACTGAGGGTTTTGGGCGGGAGGCAGTTAGACTAATGATGGGCATTAAGGAGGGCATGTATTGCATGGAGCACTGGGTGTTATACACAACAACGAATGTCAGAACACTACATCAAAAACTAATGATGTACTGTATGGTGACTAACATGCCATAATAAGAAATAAATAAAAGATTTATTTATTTGTATGAGAGAGAGAGAGAGAGCAAGTGTGGGGAGGGACAGGGGGGAGAGAGAAACTAGTAGACTCCTCACTGAGTTTAGAGCCCAACCAGGGGCTCAATCTCAGGACCCTGAAATCAAGACCTGAGCCAAAACCAAGAGTTGTATGCTTAACTGACTGTGCCACCCAAGTGCCCCTTATAATTTTTATGTGTCACTAATAATGTACTTTTATTAAAAATATTCAGAAAGACACAAAATAGAAACAATGAAACATCAGGAGGTTATAAAGTGTGTATAATATACATTAAAGTAAAGCCACAGGTTAACTTATCAAAACAGCCTAAAAAACACTAAATTTGATATTAATATGCATGTTATATTAAAAAGACCCTGAAAATGGTGAAAAGCAGATCTCACTGCAAAATGTAGTTACAACATACTCATGAGATGAAGAAACTGAAAAAAAAAAAAAAGTAACAAGAAAAATTGCAAATTACTCCCAACTCACACTTATCATGGCTTATTTCTAGTTCTCTTTACTAATGCTACCAAATTGTCCCATTAACTGACATTCCAAGAGTTGGTGGAATTACACAGAATTTCTGGAGATTGTATAGATAGAGTCAGAAATAATATTGACTACTCTTGTGTGACAGAAATATTTTTATGAATGTTCAGAGGTATATGATGTATGGTAACCATTAGAATCTACCTCATCAATCTCTGATCACAGGGGACATACATGAGCAAAGATAGAGCCATACAAGTATGACATTTTCTATGAAATCCACCCTTCTAATTAGCTGTTCCCAGCCAGGGACTAAGCATGGCAGGACTATTTAGGTTTGCCCATTCCTAAAAGACACTGGAATCCCCTGGTGCTGGTTGATGCTGGCTCAAGTTCCCCTGTCCCCTTGCCCCCCAAAGACCGTACTGAAGTCTTAGGACCACACTACAATATTGTTAACTAAATTTAACACTCTGTATGTTCCTATAGTTGAATGTTGCTGAATATAGGTCTTAAAAAATCTCAATGCACGCACACACAGAGAAAGTGACTATGTGAAGGGATGGATGTGTTAACGGAGCTTACTGCAGTAAAAAATCATTTCATAAAATATATCAAATCATCACAATATCCACAATGTTCACATTATATATCAATTATATATAATTTAATTAAGATGTTTCTACCTAAACTTTCTTCCCTCTTCTCCCTCTTTCTTTTAAGTGGAACCAAAACTCTTGTCTCCTCAGATTCCTTCATTATCCTATATGGTCTTTGTCCTTAATAAATCACTTGCAGGGGTTAATTGTGCTTTGGATTCTGCTTTACCCATGCCAATTCAAGATGTGTCTAAAACTAATCAAAATATAATTTGTTTTTTTTCAGATTTCCAACCTTCAAATCATTGCTTTGAATTATCATTTCAGAGTAGCAACATATGAAGAGGGAGCCACTACTTAAGGAATGTGTTAGTTTTGTGACATTATTACAAAGAAATTGGTAGCTTTGTATCACTGTTGCTATTTTTATGCTTCCTTAAGTTCTTTGTGTCCTTGTGCAGCACAGAAAATGAAAGCTAAGATAATGGGTTATTACTTAGTCTGTAAGTGCTGAGAAAAATAAGACAAAATAAGAAAATAGAGTCAAGTAAAATACCTTTGGAAGGAGAACAAAACAGGATGAAGCCCATCAAAAGGAAGAAAGTAGAGCACAGTAATATAGCAGTGTCCTGAAGGAGTCTTGGACTCACATGTAAGAGGCCCACAAAGATTCTGCCGGCATTGCCAGGAAAGCAGAATAGCACATATAACATCTCGCCCAAACACAATGTAATGATTATCAAATATATATTTACCCTAATGTTTTATTAAAACATTAATCTCAAAGTCAGCATGGAACCAAAGAACTTTAGTAGCAACATTTTCACATTTCCTCTTACAAATCATTACACAGTAATATAAATTTAAGCCTTGTTACAGATAGAAATTGCTATATATAATCTTCAAAGTTTCTTTAGAATGGTTTTAATATAGTAATAATATTTACTATTTCATTTACTTGTCAAGAAGCAAAGTATTATTAATTAAATTTCGGTTTTAAACAACTAATTAACACAGAAAATATATTAATTATTGGGACACCTTAATGGCTTAGTTGGTTGAGCATCTGACTCTTGGTTTTCAGCTGGGGTCATGATCTCTGGGTTATGTGAATGAACCCCCTCATTGGACTCTTTGCTCAGCACGAAGTCTGCTTGAGATTCTCTCCCTCACCTTCTCCCTACCCTTTTGCCCCTCTCTCTGCTTATACTCACTCATTCTAACTAAAATAAATGGATGTTAAAATCTTTATATATGTATATATACATATATAAACTATTGAAGATAAACTACAGGTGTAGTTATTTATCTTTTATGTCATTAAAATGTAATAGATGAAAAGTGGAAAATTCAATCATGTACAGTAAAAAACTGAAACAGACAAGAAAGAAACAGTACAATAACTTTATATAGTGTTGTTTCTAAAGCAAAACAGTTAACATTGAATTGTTGACATAAAATAAATAATTTGAAAAGGAAAACTTTCATTAACACTATGTTGTTTGCCCCCCATTGGGGATGTACCTAACATGTTAGAAAAGCCTTCTGTACAAGCACCTCACAGAACATACACACATGCACATCTGACCTTGGTAGACTTTTTTTTAACTCATTGCTCCTGAATATATTTGCCCAATGAAGTTTTAAAAAAAAATGTGACACTCATTAATATACTATAAAATAGGGTCCCACTTTTCTATCCTATTCATATATACCCTTTTATCAATCATAACGGTAAACTGATCTATATTTAATAACAAAGTGTTTTTTAAGTAACAAAGTATTTAATGCTAATGAAACTTAAACCTATTATTTAGCCTTATTATTTTAGAATATATTGTATTAAGTTGGTAAGCTTAAAAATCCTACAATAAGAGATTATGCAGATTACCATGTTCTATGTCTGTTAAATATACACAAAGGAAAGAAGGGCAGGGAAAATTCTACTGCTCAATGTAAATACACATGAAGATATGAAGAAAAAGAGATTTGTAGAGAAAACAGGGAGAAAAGTAAATAATTCTTGTTAGAAGCCTGGCTGTCTACATTGGGAAGGACTTGAGGAGAAAGATGGGAAATTGGTGCTTCCGAACATGTGGCAGTCAGTTGCTTCTTAGGAGAGGCTGTGTCCCCACCTCAAGCCTAATGATGCAAAGTCCCTGGACTGAACACTTACATTTGGACCTCCCTTGGAACAAGAAGGCATTTGAAAGCTGCATTTACTTATATTATTCTTATTCTCTATCCTTTGAATTACCCATTTCCTGTCTTGATAGAAAACAAGATAAAAACAACCTTAAACCAGTCACAGTCATCATTCTTATCCATCTTTCAACTGAAACTGTTCTGTGTGGTGTGGGCTGGCTTACATGGTAGGTTAGCAGGATTGCTGAGAATGGGTGTGTGGGTAAAGAGGGTCAAGTATTTCTGGGGTTGACTGATGTGGCACTATGCTCTTCTGTGCATTGGGATTCTGTGTCCTAGTGGAAGAGGGAGGGCATAGTCACCTATGTGAGAGGGGTAGCTCTGCATCAGACTTGGGTTGGGTATATGAGGTCTGAAAAGAATTTGCATTGACAACTGAGCTTCTGATTCTAGTAGTCTCACCAAAGTCCATGTCCTGAGAAGGGTACCGGTTTTATTCTTCTGTTGCAGGTTTGTCAGCAGATAATTGGCTTGATCCTGAAAGCCAGTGTTGATTGAAATTTAATGTGGCCTCCATATTTATGTGGCCAACTTGGCCTCAAGAGTCAGTAAAAAGTAGCATTAGGCACAAGGCCTACTATGAGATTGTATATGCAATACAACAACAGCATAAACACCAGTAGTATTACATCACTCTGTTGTGGTAGAAAGAATAATGTCCCCCTAAAGATGTCCGCATCCTTATCCCTGATATCTGTGAATATGTTAGGTTACATGGCAAAAAGTACTAAGTTTGCAGACAGAATTAAAGATCCTAATAAGCTGACCTTAAGAGAAAGAGAGTCAGCTGGGTTATCCAAGTGAATCCAATTTAATCACAGCTTCCCTAGATGTGGAAGAGGGAGGGAGAAGCAGGAGAGTCAGAGTAAGCAAGATGCTGGGAGGATCCAAGAGCCAGAAAATGTGGCTGCCTTATGGTAGAAAAGGGGAGAAAATGGATTTTCCCCCAGAGCCACCAGCGTTTTGATCATAGCCCAGCGAGGCTCATTAAAATTTTACTATAAAAATGTAAGTAAATAATTTTGTGTTGTATTTAAACTACTGGATTTGTAGTGATTTGTTACAGCAACAGTAAAAAAACTCATATGTGACTGTAGAGCAGGCCTCGGTGATGCCAAACAGATCATCTATTTCTTATGCATTTAATGGAAGCCTTTTGTAATTAATAACAACCTCAACTCCATCAAAGTTGAGCCCAGACCTCAAACTATACAGTCTCTAAATGCTCATCCATTCACTAATTCATTCCTTGTAAAAGGCAATGGTAGAGGTTTTATTGGGTTGGTCTTTGTTGCCCTGTCTATAGGAATGATTGACTGCTAGCATACTACAAGCACCTCTTAAATTCAAATCACCTTATTCTTTTTTTTGAATGACTCAAATAAATCTTCCATTTTCTAATCTTGCTAGTAGAGGGAAATGGCTATGGGGAAAATAATGTAATTGCAATATGGGGAAAGTGTATGCAGGGCTTCTTAGGGTCCTTCCAAGAAAAAAGTGGTAACTTTGAATGTCCAGGTGACAGTGTATCAAGAGGAAAGTGTTTGATTCAAATAGTTTTATAGATTAAGTGACCTCCTTACAAAGTATCACTCACCAAACTCTTAAATATAGCACATACTGTAAAGCACTAGGAACCACGTTTTCCAAACCAGAAAGAACACTGAATGAGCATTTCATGCTCACGGTCCTCCCTGGGTTATAAACTTTCTGAGGCTACTGACTATAGGTTCTCTTCCTTTGTGTGAATGCATACCCAAGTCCCTGCACATTGAAAATGTTCTGTAATGATTTAATGATTTGCTAAATGCCTACCATCCAGGAAGGCCTCTTAAAAGATGTGCTCTGAAATCTTAAAGTTTTCTTAAATTTATACTATGGAAGGGCCTAACACTGCCTCCTGTAATGTTTTTCACATCCTCATGCTAAATTTGTGGATAAGAACTGTTCATATAAGGAAAGACTTCTTGAAGTATATATGGCAATATGATAGACAAGACTGAGATCTGCTGGGATTCTAAATCTTGCAGAGAATAATAATAGATGACAGATTAGGAATAATTGACAATGTCGTTGTGAAAGTGTTTATATTAACAGAAGAAGGGGCTTTGACTGTAGCTGGGGGTGAAGGCAAGGGATGTCAGAGAGAAATAAATGAATTCAAGGCATTCAGCTTCAAATCTAGCTTCATAAGCTTCCAATTCTTGTGGTAAGTGGAAAATAGTCTGTGGTAGTCATACCAGACTTTTCCTCTTTTCTCACATCATGAGCCATATGATATACTTTAATAAGATTCAAGAGGGTGGGTAGTTTGTACTCAGGTTATGACTAAAAGAGATCAACAATCTAATTATAACAATCTAATTATATAGTTATCACAAATGCATAAGTTATGCAGTTATTAGTGACATGTATATGTTACATTTAGGCATAGGTTGAGCTAGAGTCAATTATGTTTAAAAACACCTGCCTACACTTAAATTATTTTAGCCATTATTAGGGAACACCTTTTTTTTTTAACAAATGGCATTATTCTAATTAGCGTCTCTTAGAATGATTTTGGGGAAGTATTTTTTTAAAAGATTTTATTTGAGAGAGAGAGATAGAGCTGAGCAGCAGAGGAGAGGGAGAAACAGACTTCCCAGTGAGCAGGGAGCCTCACCTGGGGCTTGATCCCAGGACACTGAGGTCATGACCTGAGATGAAGGGAGATGCTTAATGACTGAGCCACCCAGGCATCCCTGATTTTGAGGAAGTATGATTTAGCTTAATTTCATTTTCTTTTAAACAGAAAACAGGGGCGCTTGGGTGGCTCAGTGGGTTAAAACCTCTGCCTTCAGCTCAGGTCATGATCCCAGGGTCCTGGGATGGAGCCCGGCATCAGGCTCTCTGCTCAGCAAGGAGCCTGCTTCCTCTTCTCTCTCTCTGCCTGCCTCTCTGCCAACTTGTGATCTCTATCTGTCAAATAAATAAATAAAATCTTTAAAAAAAAAACAAACAGAAAGCAGTGCAAAAATGCACATTAATATGTATTTGGAATTTGAGGTTTGAACATAAAACATCATAGTTTACATCAAGGATAGGCAGGCCATGAAGAAGAATCAAGGTATTTCACAAGAATCTGATTGGATTAGGTTACATAAATATCTACTATAGAAAGAACATATTGTGTGTTAGAATGACTGATCTTTAGTTCTATCTCTAATCTACTAAATTTCTAACTCTAAATCTGCTTCAATCTTATTTTAAGGGTCAAAGAAAGTAATATCTATGAAAATATTGTATACAGAATGAAACACTGTATAATTGTGCTGAGGACTGTCAGCCATTCACAAACATTTATGGTGTCACTTCCATGGTATAGAATCTTTTGTTCTAGGCCAGGCAGTACATCTCTTTCTCCCTTTCAAATTGAGGGGGACTGATTATCAACAAAGGTGCCTGGGTGAGGTATGTAACATTTCCGAGTCTAGGAATGTCTGAAACAGGTGTGAATTTTCTATGATTTCTCTCTTTCTGCTTACTTAATACAGGGAACACGGAAGATCTGAAGGAATCTAGGTCCCTGAGTTATCACATGGAAAGACATATTTTTTCTATTAATATGTTCACTGGACTATCATGTGACCAAGAAAAAATTGAGAATTTTGTTTGTTATAGAATCTAGTATTGTTATAGAATTAATGAATTCACATTCATGTGAGTATTTTGAATTATCCTTCATGTAGCAATGTATTAATACATTCATTTGTATGAAGCATATATATTCTTCAAAAACCTTTTGTGATAAAGAGATGCCAAGATTGCATATATCATGCAGAGGATCGCTTTGAAAGATTTCTTACATATTTCAATTTTCAAATCTGTGAAATAAAGGTGTTTGTAAGTATAAAGCAATATATTTCAAATGACAAGCTTTAGGTAACCCCGAATATAAATATGGTCACATTAATATGATCCCCTAATTGTAGCTCTTATTCCCTATTAGCCCTTGATATTAAACATTTACAAAGTTTTCATTTCCATGTAGTACTAAGGCTACCAAGGAGTAATCTGGTCCATTTGTTTAGCTGAAGTCTCAGTTCCCACTTCTGCTCTCCTTTATTTTCCACTGCCATGCATCAGGCATGAATCTGTAGACATCCCTGGTAGTTTGGATGAGAATCTCCAAAAGCAGCTTTCAGAGTATGACCACTGTAGACTGAGTTGCATTTAGGCTACACCCACAATCTGAACTTCTGTATCTTTTGCCTTATTTAACAACACTACAAAGTAAGGGAAATGAATTCCTTTCCTTTTGTATTGTAATAAATAAAATGAAAGGTTGTCATCTTCAGGTCTATCTAAGGGGGCATAGAAGTTTTGCTTAGAAACTGCAACACTACAAAAGTTAAAAAAAAATGCTGCAAACCAACAACTTTTTTTTTTTCGTTTCTCTTTCTTTCTTTCATTTTTTTCTTTCTTTCTTACCTTCCTTCCTTCCTTCCATTCTTTTTATTTTATTTTATTATTATTATTTTTTTAACCTTTTTCTTGTATCCACATGCATTCCAGCCTGGCCAGTTCTCTATGATACAAGGAAGAGCGACTTAGCGAACCCATACAGCGTGCTCCTCTTGAGTTCTATTGTCTGAATGCTATATGTGAAGTGGAATTCATGTGTCTTCCCACCTTTCATTCAACAAGGAGGGTTTATACAAAACTATCTTCACAGTTAGTCAGGGAAAGAATGCTCTGTATCTTCGCTAGACAGATAAATTCAGTCTTTGTTTCTGGCCCAACCTGTATGTGTTACACAAACAAACATTACTATCTCAATTATTTGCTTGTTCCATTTGAAAATATTTAAGATTGTATTGATTTTTTTAAAAAGCTTAATTTTAAGCAAATATTATGAAAAT
>ML109639.1:0-19595 GCA_003697995.1 Taxidea taxus jeffersonii | reverse complement strand
TTTTTTTTTTTAAAGAGTATTTCCTTATTTCTATATTCTTCTTTCATCTTCATTTCTCTTCATCCCAAATTTCAATCTGTAGATATTGATTTTAAAATTTACAAAGTAACACCTGAAGTCCATAAGTAGAAGTTCCGCATTTGAAATGTCATTTTTCCAATTATTAATGAACTGTGGTGGTTCTAAATACATGGGTGTAGAGGAAAATGGCAAAGAAGCAGAAAAGTAAAATGTATGCAATTCTTAGGAGTACAATCCTTTTAAGCACGTTGACATGCACAAAAAATTCTCAGACTATTTCAGGGAAAATGTAGCAGGTCATCAGAAGGCCAGTTTAAGTTATTCAGTTTCACATTTCCAAAAACCTTGACATTTATTTATTACCATAGTGGCAGCACAGTGAATATCTCCAAAGGGAGATAGCAGGTCTGATGATACACTCAGTGTTATAAAGGACAGTCATTTTGCAATTTTAGATTAAGTCAATAAGTATATTACCATGTAAGTGGTTTTTATGGCAGAGACTCAATAATCACTTTTTTAACCTGGATTATATACTGTGGAATTGTCCAAACCTTCTTACCCATCTAGTAAGATGAGAAAGTTAGGATACATATCTAGTAATCTTGTTTTTTTATGAAAAATAATTCAAGCAGGAAATAATCCATATTTTATGCATATATGTATATATGAGAAAAAATAATTTGTAACATTTTTATGAGAAATAATTCAGGTAAAATTTATTTTCCTTACCCATACACAGAAATAGCTGCTATGTCAGCACATAGTTTGCAAATTAGAAGGGGTGGTAGATATTCGGAAAACCGATAATTTTGTAAATAGCAAGCTGCAAGGAAATACTCAGGAAGAAGCAGAATTTTGTCCTATTACCCATAATTTGACTCTCCAGGAAATAAGCTTTCTATAAAGGTGTCCTTATTTTTTAGAAATATATATTGGCTACTAGGTACACATCTTTATACCACCTCATTTTTTTTTTTTTTTTTTCTCACAGAAATCCAGTGAGAACAGAACCCGGTTCTTTATAGGGCGAGACTGCCAGATAAGGTGGTTGGGAAGTTGAATACTCTTGCCCAGATCTGTTTTCCTTCAGAGGTAGTAGAGGTTCTTCTGATAGACTATTGTGCAGGAGTGAATGCATACCCTAAATGTGGTCTGACAGGTGCATTAAAAGAAAATAAGAGTTTCTATCTTGTATTAGATCAAATGAAAATGTTCTGTGATTGCCAATAAACATATCAAAAGGTGGTTTTTCAGTAATGATAAATGAAACACTTCAATCTATACCAATTATCCTCTAGGGACAACAGAGATGTTATTACTGGAACATTATTATTTATTAAAAAAGAATATCTTCTCAGAAAATAATTATATGTTGGGAAATATTAAACATTTAATATTCAATATTTTTCCAAAGAAGTATGAGACTATTTTGATAAAAACAAATACTTGAGATGTTGCAGAAAAAATTTGAAACTGGGTATTAGGATCAATATCTGGTTTATTTCTACATTTTATTCTGGTTGATTTGGACCAAGAAAATACTGTTTCAAGCACATAGAAATAAAAAACAATAGAAATTATTTTTAATAACTCACTTGTAAGATCTATAAAATGTTAATTAAGTACTAATCAAAATATCTGAAAGAAGAATATTAGAACATGCTTGCTTCTAAATGAATCATTAATAATATTTACTTTTATTTCTCATAAAATAATTAAAGCGAGTCAACAAACTACCCAAATTATAAGCAACTCTGAAATTGTATGTAATGTGATGTTGCCATTATAGGATATGCCATTTGCTGAACAATTGACACTCTGTGATGATATTAAGGAGAAAGAGTTATGTATAAACTATATTTATTTGATTGAAGTATATAACCATTGCACTAGGTGATTCAGTTATCTAAGCTTGAGTCTAAAACAAATTATAACTACTGAGATTTAGCTCAGTGATATTTAAGAATTGGAAATATGCAAAGAAAGGAGAAACCATATTCTAAGAAATACGGAAAGAATGTTAATATCTGATAACATTATCTGATAATCCATACATAATATGATAATCCAATGCAATATGTATACAATTAATGTAGGTCTTGTTGGGGTGCTATTGGTGCTAACAACATTAAGTAAATTATATTTATATATTGAAATATTAATCAAATAACCCATAACAAAAATGAGCAAAAAACACATTTTAACACCTGAGGAAATTTTAATAGAAATAAAAGAAATAGAAATAAAAGAAAAGGCATATATCAAAATGCATTCATTCATCAAAGTCACTACTAACAAAAATTAGTTTGAAAAAATTAGACACATTCCTAATCACCTAATTTTTGACTAAAGAATGACTTAAGTACTGGGTGGAATAATGTCCATCATTAATTTTTTATTTCCTTCAAGAAAAGTATGGATATTTAAAGGATGTAAGTGCTAGTGACATAATTTTGGTGTCTTCTATACTGTAATAAAATTATAAAAATCAATACCTTTAAAATTGGGAGACCCCCATCTTAAAATTTTATTGCCCATTAACCACTAATGTTTGCTTGTCAGTACACTTTAACATCTTGCCCTTATCTCCTCTTTCATTTCTACCTATTTCCTTTCCTGTATACTCTGCTGCACACAAATCCACCTCTGGTGTGACCTCAATGCTTTTTCCTGCTTTTGTTCACAGCATTATTGTCCTCCGTGACTTTGCTCACTTGAGAACATTTCTTCAACTGCCATAGCACTCTCTTTTTGGGTTAATGTGTTTTACTAGTGATAAATAATGGGTGAATGAGTTTCAACTATTTTAACAGACAGAGAAATCATGATAAACAATAAGCCCTGAAACAAAATTTATGAACACCATTATAGTTTATCATTTGTCACCAAAATTAGTATTTATAGCTATACACTACCACTTTGTGAAGACATCAAATATTATCCTCCTATCAATTACTGTAGTTATTGATTTTTGAGTTATTTGTTGCATATAAGATATTGACCATTTAATAAATAAAACACTGAAAATCCCCTACATGTAAAAAAATGAAAAATAGATTATAGAATTTGCATGAATTTAGTTTGCATAAACTTTTCTAAAGTTTACTTTAGACAAATGTTAACTTTTTTCTAATTTTTTAGCTTTTATTTTATTTTTTTTAAGATTTTATTTATTTATGTGACATAGAGAGAGAGATCACAAGTAGGCAGAGAGGTGGGCAGAGAGAGAGGAGGAAGCAGGCTCCTTGCTGAGCAGAGAGCTCGATGTGGGGCTGGATCCCAGGACCCTGAGACCATGACCTGGGCTGAAGGCAAAGGCTTAACCCACTGAGCCACCGATTTTTTAGCTTTTAGATGTGTTTTGAAAACAAATATAATTTAGTTGTTAACCATATGTTCTTTGTTACAAAATTATATGCTTTATTCCTAGTGATACTGATCACTCAACACAACAGAACCACTATTTCTTAGGTTAACAACACTCACTACGCTATTGAGCACACAGAGAGAATAACCCTACAGACATTTTGAAGGGCTTTCCTTTCTCTTCAGATATTTTTTGTACTAGAAATTGGTTTCTACTTTTCACTCTCAGTGACCTATATCCTTAAAGAATGCATTTTTCTAAACCTTTTCTTTTCCTCCTTTTCCTACATACTCAGTTAGCTATAATTACTCAAAGTATGTAGCGATTTTAAAATGTACCTTTTGGAGGGGGAGTAGACTAAGTTCTAATGATTACAATCAATTATTTTTTATTTACTGTGAAATCAATGTCTAACCAGAAAGTATTATGGTGAAAACAATAATCCCGATTATTGTGCTGTTAATGATTGCAGATGCCTGAAGATCAAAGTTCTTTTCCATCACCAACATTCATGCGTTCAATTTTGAGAATTATTAGATATTCTACATTCCTATTAAAATTTCAATCAGCTTCACTCTTGCTTTCTGCTTGTTTTTATTCTACAAAATAAATCTCTTTTCTATTTTAAGAGGATATTTTAAAATCAGGGGGCTTGAATTCTCTATATTTCAAATTATTGGTGTTGCATGCACAAATTCCTAAGCCTTGTCACTGGAAATGTCTCATGTTGTCACCAAAGCTCTCTTACATTGTCTAAGATGTATATAAAGAAAACCTACACTGACAAGATAAAGAAGCACATCATGTTCATAGTTGGAGCTGCTCTGCAGAGCTGCAATCTATTATGCACCTGAGAGTCAGGAAAGTGCTGAGACAACTTTATCCTGCCATGCCCAGTAATTATGTAATAAAAAAGCCATGTTATTTCAGCCCATAAAACAGTTTAAAGTGATTAATTTTCTGAAAGCTTAAATTGAAAGTGCATGAGCATCATTAAGGCCATGCCTGATCTGGGTTTCTGAAAATATATTATCATACTTCTCTGAAATGTCTCTTAAGATCTAGCTTTTTGTGTGTATACTCTTCTTTTAAATTATTAAGAATCATATGTATATCTGTAATTTCATTACAAATATATTATCAAACTCATCACATGAAAGACCCTCTTTTGTACAAAATTTACTAGTACAATCTCATCTCTCTCTCTCTAAAAGCTACTTAGACTTTTCTAAATATTTCCTCATTAGAAAATAGGAAGTTAAGTTCTTCAAATGATATAATATTAAATCATCATTAGTTACTAAAAATTACTGATACCTCTAGAAACTCTCTCAGACATTGTAGAACTATAGCTTCTATGTTTTTCATTCCTGGGATTTTTTTTTTTAAGATTTTATGTATTTATTTGTTAGAGAGAGAGAAAGTGAGCACAGGCAGACAGAGTGGCAGGCAGATGCAGAGGGAGAAGCAGGCTCCCTGCCAAGCAAGGAGCCCGATGTGGGACTCGATCCTAGGACGCTGGGATCATGACCTGAGCCAAAGGCAGCTGCTTAACCAACTGAGCCACCCAGGCGTCCCAATTTCCTAGGATTTTTATATATTTGGGTGAAAGCATTTGCTAACCCTAAAAGGTGGGTGCTTCTCTCTATTCCCCGACAGTTAGTAGAGTCAATCACCACCCTCCACATTGACAGTAGGTTTCTATTCACAATTTTGCTGAATATTAATAGAAACTCCTGACTGCTTTCTCAATTCCTTCATTGCCCAAAGCATCACTAAAAGTATTTCTGACTGTGGTAGATTATTACAGCATTATGAGCATAAAAGAAGTTAGTATAACACATGCAAAAAAATAAGTTCACACAGAAATCTCTATATCATTGGTTGCAAAGTTCCAATGGAAGTTATATTTGGAGGATGGAAGGAGGCGAAGGTGTCCTTCAGGAAGGCTCCTTCACTCACCCCAACCGTACCACCTGCCTGACCCAACTTCACCTCAGTCTTCTTCCCATATTCTCTCCCAGGATACCTACTCCATTTTAGGGAATCACCTGTCAAACACAAAATCCCTTTTACATCATTTCATACAGAGGAATTTAATTCTTCTTTATCTAAGTATCTCCCATGGTGAGAGTAACAAAGGTGCCTTGCTTGCCTTCATCACTAAGGAGGCCAATCGAGGTGTGTTTCTTCCACCCACAAAGATTACTTTTCTGTGAATTATGCTGTTGCCTATCAGAGCATGTTATTTCAAATGCAAGCAGCTTTGAAAACTAACATTCTTTTCCTTCCTCTTTCAGTCACTTGGTTGGCACAGAGCATTAGTCAAACAGAACCTGATATATTCATTAACACTACCCTGTTGTGATCATGTATCCCCTTTTTGTAGAGTGAAATGAATGATTTTATATTAAAATGGATGATTATGTTTTTCTCAATAGGAAATTAAAATGCTCTTTTTTTGATATTTTTATAGAGGAAACAGTCAACCTAAATGAAGTTTTCTCAACATTCAACTTCTAATACATTTAGTGATGTTACCACTTATGTTTGTATTGACCTGTTACTTGACATATAACTAGAACTATCAGGGAACTACAACTGACTCTGTGGGTATTTGGTTAATAATATGAAGTTACATTAAAATGAGAATATAAAGTCACACCTCTAACAGTACCTTAATATATTAATATACAAAGTTAATTTTTCAAAAACCCAGATGCTTTGTCTGCCTCCATACTTATTATGCAAATTTATATGTGGATTTTTTTTCTTGTTGACTTGGTCACAAACGACAAGCACAGTTTCCTTTTTTTTATTTTTCTCCAGCTGACCTATTAAAGTGCTTGCCAAAATAGGAGATAGGAGGGTACTGTTAATGAAGATTCTGACAGCTCAACATAACATTAATCTTTCATCTGTAGTTGTTGGTTTTTGACAATTTTTGTAGGTTTTTTGTTTGTTTGTTTATTTGTTTTTTGTCTAACACTCAACATAAACTTTACTGACTGACATCATCATATGCCAGGCATGTCTGAATTAGGATAAAAAAGAATTACCCATAACAAATATCACAGGGATCATTAATTAATCCTGTTTTTAGTAAACAACAAGGCAGACAAGCAAATTCATGGAAGACTGCATTAGTGGAGAGGTGTTAATTGAAAGATCGCTCAAGTGATGGCAAGTTTTCAACATCAAAACTGAAAGAAGCAAGACATGATAGAATTCCTGAAGAGAGTCATTATAGTTGAAGAGAAAAAGTATTTAATACATCAGACCCAAGTCAAATAAATAGAAAGGACAAAGAAATAGAAATGAGTCATGAGAAAACATGTCCTTATTCAGTTGCTACATAAAACTTTTCACATGGTAAAAATGTTTAATTGGAAGGACTCCAGTAAACCCACAACTTCATTCAATGCTCAAAAATTATATTGACATGACTCTATACTTATTATCACAGTTTGGTTGTAAAATAACTAATATTCAAAATAAGTAACTTATGTTACCTTTTCCTGATTTCCCAGAAAATTAAAATAAACTGAAGAGTCCTGCTAATGCATTAAGATACAATGCACCTTCCACTGGTCCAAGACAACTGTCATTGTCCAAGAATGGCATCTAAACTTTTACTAAATGTTTTACTAAACTGTCATTGTCCAAGAATGGCATCTAAACTTTAATCAAAAAAAAAGAAGAAGAAGAAGACAATGAGTGACACCAGTGAAGGCTCCATGCTTCATTTAATTCTGTAAAGGATATTAGGCCTTCTAATTATCAAACGAAGTTGAAAGGGACAGTTTCATATATGTAGTTTGGCAAAATCCCATGATCATTTTTTAGTTTTTTTTTTTAGAAAATCTCACATGGAACAATAACTATATGTGGCCATTAACTGAGGAATTTCTTTTTTTAAGATTTTATTTATTTATTTGGCAGACAGAGATCACAAGTAGGCAGAGAGGCAGGCAGAGAGAGAGGAGGAAGCAGGCTCCCTGCTGAGCAGAGAGCAGATGCAGGGCTTGATCCCAGGACCCTGTAATCATGACCTGAGCTGAAGGCAGAGGCTTTAACCCACTGAGCCACCCAGGCACCGCTGAGGATATGTTTTAAATATAAAATCATTCAAATTATTTTGAGCCCTAGCAAATATCAAATATTGACATGGGCAGAGTTGTTTTACATGTGAACAGTTCACTTTTTCCAAAAAAAATGAACACAGTTAACATTCTGCCAAGGTAGTTTCAGTGTTTTTCATTAGCTTTCAATTATCCATGTGGAGCCTGTCTCTCTGCTAAAGATCTCTGTCAGTTGAGGCGTCAACTTAAAACAATTCATATTCTGTTGGTGTTAGAACAAAGTGTGTAAAACAAAGTTGTAATTAGAGACACATAGCATGGTTGGGACTCCTCAAAAGTAAATATGGTCTGTTCAAATAATAATAACAGTACTGTAGTTCAATAATCCTGTAGCTCAAATAATAGTTCAGGTTAAATATAGTCCCAGGTTGCAAAATACCATTCTTCACGTTCTCTGTAAATGGCTACATTTTGTCACTTGACACTTTTTCAAAACTGTGGTTAAGTTCTCAATATCTTTCTTTTCTATTCTTTTTTTTTTTAACTTCATAATCTTTACAGTAACCTGTAATTAGAGAATAGTTATGACCATTTCCTCTACTCAGGAAAGAAAAAAAAGTTTATTGGGTGCTAATTTTGGGTAAAATAATGTTTTGTGCCTTCACACATTATTTCCTTTAACTTTTACAACAAATTCATGAGGTAGATAATGTTTTTATTTTAAATTTCATTCTCTGTATATAAATACATATTTTTTTGGTTAGTGATCTTGGCTGACATCTGTTTCATAATTCAGTGATCTAGCAACTAGACCACAATATATTATCTTTTGTTACTTGATGATTTTTAGTGAACATGACACATGAAATTCTGTTGAAAAAATGGAAGTTGTGTCTTTCAAGGTCTGTTCTGCTTGCTCAGTATTACCAGCTAGAATCCCACAGGACCAAATCAGATATAAATAATTCAGGAATCATTAATTCAACAAATATTTGTCCAATTCCTATGTTTTAGGCACTATTATTAATTCTTGGGGTACATTAATAACCAAAAAGAGAAAAAAATTCTGGCCTTCATGGGTCCTATAAGTTACTGGAAGAGCCCTCTTCCATGCATTTCCTCAGTTACCATATGCATTCCATTGTACTATGAGTCAGACATTACTGGGAGTGGTAATGATCAAGTGACAAGCACAGCAGACAAGATTTTTCTCTCAAATTCTAATCTAGCAGAATGAGAGAGAACATAGACAAAAAAAAAAAAATCAAATTACTGAGGAACTCTCTTCTGTTATTTAGTGCCTAGGTTGTACTGCCATTTGTATTAGAGTATAAAGGAATGATTTGTTGCAAACCACAAAAAAGAAAAAAAAAAAAAAAAAGAAGAAGAAGTCTTCCACCAAATACATCCATCTCTTGCTCTCCAAGAGCTTTTATTTCATGTCCCTGAATTGGCATACCCATATCTTGAAAGGTAAACTTTTGACTATTACCTATTTTTACTCAGGTTGGACACATTAAGAGGAGAGGTAACAGGAATTTCAATTGTAGGACAAATACTTAAAAATTGTATTTACAATGAAACTTTCAGATTACTATTGAATTGGAAGAGGTGGTATTTTGACTGAAGAAAATCTTGTTGATGACATAGAATGTAAAAGAGAAAAATTAAAATCATTGCATTTGGCACCAAAATCTCTTTTGATTCATAATGCAACCTATTATAATCTCACATCAGTGTTTTTAAAAATATTTGGCTTCAGGACCCCTTCAGGGTCTTAAAAACTGTTAACCTCAAATATTTGTTTATTTGGTTATACCTACTGACATTTACAAAATTAAAAATTAAAATTAAGAAACTTTTTTTTTTGACGCTTGTAGAGAGTTTAATCAGCAAGTTGAAAAATCAGAAATGCAAACTTGTTTTACATTATAATGTTTAATTCCCTCAAGGTTTTTCACAATGGGCACATAACTTAAATATAAAAATAAACTTTACAACAACTAAATTATGTGGTGAATTTTCAGTAACTGTACATGCACTCATTTGACTCTGTATCAACAACTATTATTGGGAAAAACTAAGAATTTCCTACAAGAATTGACACAGTGAGCCATTCCCCTGATCTTAACCCTATCCCTCTACCTTGTGTGTATATCATGGATAAGTTGTTAACAAATAAACTACTTTCTGGGGTATTCATAGGTAAAGCAAAATTATGAAATCTTCATATTCATGTATTTAATATAAAATTAAGAAACTTTTAAAGAGGAATGCACAGACACGTATTCTACTAACCTTCTGGTCAATGACATTATTTCATGTCTTGCAGAATCTAAATTCACCACTATATGCTTGTAAGATAGCAGCTTTAATTACTAAAATTAATCTTGAAATCTGATATTTTTTCTGCATTGCACTTCAAGACTTCCTTGGCTACTCTTGGTCTATTGCATTTCCATACATACTATCAAAACATCATACAAATTTCCACAAAGGAAATATATCCTACTGAATTTAATATTAGTGTCTTTAATGCACAAATTGATCCTTTAATAACAGAGTCTTCCAAACAATAAACACGGTCTATCTATTTATTTAGGTTTTCTTTGGTTCCTCCTATTTATGCATTTTTGGTGTGGAATATTTGTACATATTTTATTAGATTATTTCTAGTTTTTTACTGCTATAGTAAATAGCAACTTGCTAATATAATTTCCATTTTGTTACCTATAATTGTTTTTATAAACTGATCTTGTTTCCAGGAACTTTGCTAAATTCACTTATTAATTCTAATAGTCCATATAATTTTGTTATTTCATATAGATATACAGTCATGTTGTTTTCTGGTAATAACATATTTTTACTCCCTTTTAGTCCTTTTTAATTTTATTTCTTTTTATTTCTTTAGTGCCCTGGTTCTATCACATTGTTTGTTCTTTTTTTAGCATCTTCCAGCTCAAATAATCAGTTTTCATCTTTCAAAAAATGTACATCCCTAAGAATATAGATCTCTCTCTCAGCACGTGTTAGGTACATGTCAAAATGTTAATATGCTCTATTTTCAACTACTGCCCAGTGATGTTTCAATCTTCTTCCTTTGAATCTAGTCTGCTCGTATATTTAACACCACCTAACTTAAGCAAAATTTCCTTTGTAAAAGATTAGAAGAAGATTAAATCAACTTATTATTATTATTATTATTATTTTTGTATTTATTTGTCAGAGAGAGAGAGAGAGAGAGAACGAGAACAGGCAGACGGAGAGGCAGGCAGAGGCAGAGGGAGAAGCAGGCTCCCCGCGGAGCAAGGAGCCCGATGTGGGACTTGATCCCAAGACGCTGGGACCATGACCCGAGCCAAAGGCAGCCGCTTAACCAACTGAGCCACCCAGGCGTCCCAAATCAACTTATTTTTAACTGTAAAATAAAGAATTTTTTTTCATTTTTTAATTTAATTTCTTTTCAGTGTAACAAAATTCATTGCTTATGCACCATACCCAGTGCTCCATACAATACGTGCCCTCCATAATACCCACCACCAGGATCTCCCAGCCTCCCCCCCCCCGCCCCTTCAAAACCCTCAGATTGTTTTTCAGAGTCCATAGTCTCTCATGGTTCATCTCCCCCTCCAATTTCCCTCAACTCCCTTCTACTCTCCATCTCCCCATGTCCTCTGTGTTATTTGTTATGCTCCACAAAGAAGTGAAGCCATATGTTAATTGACACTCTCTGCTTGACTAAAATAAAGAATATTTATGCTATTTCAGTGTAATGCATTTGCATTGCTTTCATCACCTTATTGAGTACTATTTACTATACTCACATTTTATCCCTTTTCAGTCTTCATTTGTTTCTTGGAATTTGTTGAATTTTTAGTTTCCCTTTAGCTAGCTAGCTAGCTATCATCTGTCTATCATCGATCTACCTACCTACCTATCTATCATCTATCTATCTATCTATCTATCTATCTATCTATCTATTAAAGATCTATTTATTTATTTTAGAGAGAGAGAGAAAGAGAGAAAGCATACAATGTGGAGGAACAGAAGGAGAGGGAAACTCAAACAGACTCCATGCTGAGTGCACAGCCTGATACAGGGCTCGATCTCACCAACCATGAGATCACAACCTGAGCCAAAATCATGAGTGAGATGCTTAACTGACTGAGCCACCTAGGCACCTCTTAATTTCCCTTTAAAAGTGGTATATTTTCAATACATAAATACAATGTTCCAGAACTGCCTATTCTCTTTAACAAAAATCTAACTTGTATATATTTATGTTAGATTTATGTATATAAATATATACACCTATTCTCTTCCTCTGGAAATACCACCTCAAAATGTTCAACTTATCAAAGATTGTCTCATCTCACTTCTTTGTAATCTAGTATTTTAGTGTTTTTTTTTTTTATCTTAAGCCCCATAATATATCATTTCTATAATTATTGTTTCATATGTTTATTTAGGTAAGCATTATTTATGTTGTCTTTTATTATCCTATCTTCCTATTTCTTTCACATCTTCTTGAAATACATTTCTCAAAAGGTCTTTCAATAAGAATCTGTTCTTAGCAAAATCTCTTAGCTTTTACATTTGAAATGTGATGGCATTCTTCCTCATCCTTAAATGTTAATCCAGTGGATATAAACTGATAAACTCTATCACTTAGCCATTATTCCATTACATTTGGCTTAAGTTGTTGCTGTTGATAAGTAAAAATAATTTTCATTTCTTTGAAGGTAATAAACTGTCTATTCTCAATATGTTTGGTAGTTGGAAGATTCACTATGGTGTTTCTAGATGTTGATTGATTTTTCCATAGCCTATGTGGGATTAGTGGTACTTCCTGAACATGAAGAAGGCTAGTTATCCCTAAGTTCTCCAATATCCCCAGCAAGCATCTTTTGAATATTGTTTCTCTCATTCTCTCTATTCCTTCACTTTAGAAACTTTATTAGGTGCATTTAGAGTTCCTTATTTTGGTTGCCTTGTATCTTAACATCTTTCTTTCATGATTCTTTTATTTACTTCTCTTCCTATACTGCATTGTAAACAATCTTTTACTTCTAGCCCCAAACTGTTATTTGTTCAGTTGCGTACAATCAGATGCTCAAAACTTCCACCAAGATATAATTTAGATGCATGATATTTTTATGTCTAGAGTTCTACTTATTTTTGTGTATTTAGCTTGTTACATATAAATAGTATTCCATATTTAGGTATTTATATTATTTTAAATATGTTTGTTAATGAAAAGTCTCAAATTTTTTACTGATAATATTTAATTTTCTTTCTTAGTTCATCTTGTTGGCTTGTATTTTGAATTTATTGTAGAATAGAACCGAGTTAACAATATTTCCAATCTAGAAAGCTTTGTTTTTGTCCCTGGTATGTTTAGAGCTCAAAACTTTATCAAAGTAGCACCATTTTAAAGGCTCCTTTTATAAACCAAATTTACCTATGCTACAAAATCAATACACATTAGAAACCTAAGCCTCTGGGATACTAACTTGTGGTTATAAATCTTCAAATAAAGTTTGCTTATATAGACCCTAGGTTGGGATCAATTTTAGAAACTGGGCAACTGTTCTCATTAATTGAGTGTGTGGCCCTTTCTTTGTCCTGCTTCTATTTGGATTTAGCTCTAACTCCCTGCCTTGTGAGGTTGCAGACCTTATTTTTCTGAGCTTAGTTGGCCTATATGCCAAAGTTCTCTGTTCCAGACAACTGAAGCATCAAGATGATAGGGAGATATTCAGCCTTTCTTCATTGAATATAATATTGGCTGTAGGAGTTCATTTGTTTTGCAGATGTTCTTTATCAAATTCAGGAAATTTGTCTGTTTTATACTTTGCTGGAAGTTTTTTTTTTTTTTTTTTTTAAGATTTTATTTATTTATTTGTCAGAGAGAGTGAGCACAGGCAGACAGAGTGGCAGGCAGAGGCAGAGGGAGAAGCAGGCTCCCTACAGAGCAAGGAGCCCGATGCGGGACTCGATCCCAGGACGCTGGGATCATGACCTGAGCCGAAGGCAGCTGCTTAACCAACTGAGCCACCCAGGCGTCCCTGCTGGAAGTTTTTATCATGCATGAGTGTTGGATTTTTTCAAACTTTTTTTTTTTTTTTTTTTTGGTGCATCCATTCATATGGCCACATAATTTCTTTTTCTTTAGCCTGATGCTGTGATTATATTGACTGATTTTTTAAATGGAATTTTGTTTTTATTTATTTACTTACTTTTATTTCCTTTGGATAAACAAATACCTAGAAGTAGAATTTCTGGATTTCTTTTGTAAGGAAGGGCCAAATAGGTAAAGTGTTTGTAGCATTATGTATTCCCAACAGTAATGTATGAGTGTTTCAGTTATTTCTCTCTAGCACTGGTATTGTCAGTTTTTAAAACTTTAACTATTCTATGGGTGTAAAATGGAATCTCATTCTGGTTTTATTTTGCATTTCTCTGATGACTAATAATGTTGAACATCTTCTCATGTGCTTATGCACCATTTATAATCTTTTGTGTAGTGCCTATTCAAGTCTGCTTATTTATTTCATTTTTTTCTTTGTTTTTTGTCTTTTTTTTTTTTTATTGACTGACTTTTGAGGTTTGAAGAGGCCTTGCATATCTGGACTCACTGTTACTTGGTCATGTATATACTTCACAGTGGTATAGGATTACACATGGTACATAATTCTTTATATATATGTTTATATTAAGGAGTTAGTGTACCTGAGATGGAAAATCAACTTCCAGGTCTGCTAAGATTCCATTGATGCTCTGGGTATTTTTTCTTTGGTTTTTGGCTGAAGTAGGCTGGATATTGCTACCCAGGTTTTCCATTTTTAGGACATCTCTTTCCCAGGACTTTGACTAGGAGAACAGAGTTTCCATGGAATCTTTTTTCACTGTGTCTAGTTGCAGTTCCAGCTGGAGGCTTCTGTAGCACATTGTCTGGAGTACATGGGAGGCCATAGGAGAACTCAGGAAATTAACCTCTATATCGTTCCTCTTGTCTCCAGGCTCCTCTGGAGCTTTCCTTCTTTCCACCATTCAGAGGCCTTGTAATGTCATTTCCAGGCATCTGCAATTAAATGCATCTTGCACTGAAATCTAATTTTTTCAAGGTAATCTACTACTAGTCTTATGTTATTCATCTCAGTAACTTTTTCTTTATTATATTTCACACTTCATTTTTTAAATTATATTTTATTTTGGTAAGAACACAGTGCAAAATCTATCCTGCATTTCTGCTAGAAGTTTGATTGCCATCTTGACCCTTCCCTTTTCTCCCACACAACTTAAAATCAATAATTAACATTCTTATATTTTGTCTCCTCTCTAACCGCCCACTAGTCAACATCTCTTACCTAGATACCGTAGTAGTTTCCTGCTTGGGGTCTCCATTAACATTCTTAATTGCCTCCCCCAATCTGTTTTCATTATAATTAACAAGATGACACTACCATTATGCTCAAAATCTCCATAATATCATTCACTTATTCCCAGAATGTAGCATTTGAACATATTCTATATGATATGAGACGTCGAATGATAAGGCCTTACCTACCTACCTCTTGGGCCTTTTGTGAGACTGCCTTCTCTTGGTTCTTAGAACGTGTCAAGCTTCTTCTTACTCAGCATTTCCACAGCTTCTGTTTCTTTCACCTGAATTACTTATTTTCTCATTTCTTTGCCTAGTAAATTTCATTGTTATTCCTCTAAATGTCACTATGACCAAGTAATCTTCCTTGCTAGTCTCTAGTTAACTATTCCTTTCACCCCATAATATATATATTTAATACATCTTGTAACTTTATCTTTTATCATAATCACTGTTAAATAATTGATTTGTATATGTTTAATGTTTACTTGTCTTGCAAGATTATAAAGCTTCATAAAGTAAGGAATAGACTTTGTGTAGTTCACAGCTGAAATCTCAGGTCTCAACTCAATGATTTTCTTTTTTTTTTAATTAATAAAGATACCTGTAATTGGATTTAGATTTAAAAATTTATATTTATCAAGTATATATTGAAGATTTGAGTCTCAGAAATTCATGTATCAAATATTTTAGTTTGAAGTAGAAGACTAAATGTGGCATATTTCATAAGCAAGTTAATCCATTGAAATAACATCCTTCACTAGAATTATTTAACAAATGGATTTTAGCAACTTATTGTCACTTTTAGTATATCTACAAATTGGCTCTTTCAGTATGTTTACATAAATAAACACTAATTTTAACAATTTTCATTCTTTAGGGCTAAGCTTAAATTGGCTCCTTATTTGACAACATTCACATTTTGGATTTTGTAGGAGGTTTTCATGTGGAAAAAAAAAATCCTATTTACTAGTATTATTTTTTTCCCCTTGTTTCAATGACCAAAAACTTAAGGGAGACAATCACTAAACTCTAATGGAAGAATCAAGTCTAATTCTAAAGTGCTGGTGTATGGTAGTTCTATGATTTTATTACTTATAATGAAATGATTTGGAATGTATCCAGTTGATAAGAGGTTTAGCTATAGGAAATACCCTAGGAAGAAAAATAAAAATGCTCAAAGAAATTATATTTAAGTGCCTTTTTCTCAAGAATGACATGAAAATGTCTTCAATTAAATGAATTTCCTTTATCCTATTTCTCACTGGCAGTGTCAAATACAATATGTTGGGTATATCTATGTCTAGATAATTTCATAATACTGGCAATAAGTTTTAATATATTTATTAGCTGTTTTATTTTTAATTGTGATGACTTGTTAATTTTTTAAAAGATTATATTTATTTTAAATAAATATATTTATTTATATAATAAATATATTTTTTTAAAATATATTTATTATATAAATAAATATATTTATTTATAAATATATTTTTTTAAAAGATTATATTTATTTATTGAGAGAGAGAGAGATCACAAGTAGGCAAAGAGGCAGGCAGAGAGAGAGAGGAGGAAGCAGGCTTCCTGCTGAGCAGGGAGCCCAATGTGGGGCTCGATCTCAGGACCCTGAGATCATGACCTGAGCCAAAGGCAGAGGCTTAACCCACTGAGCCACCCAGGTGCCCTGAGGTATGACTTTTAAAATAAAATTTAAAAATCAGAAAATTTCTAGTATAAGAAAGTAGAAAATTTTTGATTTCTTCAGTAATATATTTACTCCAACATTTCAAGAGATATGCTAATGGTATAAATACTCATCTTAATGAAAAGCAAAAGAAAAAAATAGCAATAATAACAGCTAATGGATAATGGGATAGAAAATACTCATACACTGAGACACATATACACATTTGAAAATAAAAGAAGTTAGAAAGTCAGAAAATTTTGACCTATGAAATAAGTTTGATAATATATTTTAGAGTAATAAGCAATAAGTTTGATAAGATAGATAAGAATTTTATTGGTACAAGCTTTATGACTTAAAAAGCAATCATACTTTACTGGGAAGAGTAGTGCCAACTGAAGATATGGCTGGGATTATAGTCTCTAAAATACAACATCGAAAAACTAAAATCCTTCATAATTTGTACTTTATTTATTGAGATGATTCTAAAATGACTTTAAGGATTAAATTATTCCTTTCTTGGTGTCTATGCTATAGCAGGGGGGAAAAATTCCCTTTTTGCTACTACCTGTTGTAAAAACCACAGAGTACACATCTCCCAGTTAAAAATGATATTTGTTCAGGAATTTTTTTTTTAAGATTTTATTTATTTATTTGTCAGAGAGAGTGGGAGCGAGCACAGGCAGACAGAGTGGCAAGCAGAGACAGAAGGAGAAGCAGGCTCCCCACTGAGCAAGGAGCCCGATGTGGGACTGGATCCCAGGACCCTGGGATCATGACCTGAGCCGAAGGCAGCCGCTTAACCAACTGAGCCACCCAGGCATCCCTTTGTTCAGGAATTTTGAGCTATAGTTGTATAAACATTTTATAAGGAAATTAAGGAGAATCTGATTCAATTACCCTCAGAAAATATAAAAGATATAGGCAAAGTGAGTTTTTTTCTTGCCTAACCAGTTTAATAACTATTTACAAATGTTTCTTTAAATATCTAAATAATTTTCCACTTGCTTTCATAAAGTTCACTGTATTTGTATGCATATATCCATATAATACATCTTTTAACCACTTAATCATCCTAAAATTAATTAAAATTTTAGAAAACAGAGCTTAGAAAGTATTTTATAAAATATAGTCTCAGATTATCTCTTCTGTTAAAATTGAATCACAAGGATTTTTGAGCATTTCCAGCACATATTGAAAATACTATTTAAGGGATGCCTGGGTGGCTCAGTGGGTTAAAGCCTCTGCCTTCAACTCAGGTCATGATCTTGGAGTCCTGGGATTGAGCCCCACATTAGGCTCCCTGCTCGGCAGGGAGCCTCCTTCCCCTCCACCCCCGCCTGCCTCTCTGCCTACTTGTGATCTCTATCTGTCAAATAAATAAATGGTTTTTTTAAAGGTTTTTTTTTTTTTTAGATTATTTATTTATTTATTTGTTAGAGAGAGAGAGAGAGCGAGCACAGGCAGACAGAGTGGCAGGCAGAGGCAGAGGGAGAAGCAGGCTCCCCGCCAAGCAAGGAACCCGATGTGGGACTCGATCCCAGGACGCTGGGATCATGACCTGAGCCGAAGGCAGCTGCTTAACCAACTGAGCCACCCAGACATCCCAATAAATAAAATATTAAAAAAAAAAGAAAAAAATACTATTTAAGCCTTTTGTAGAAGTGTGAAAAGAAAATGAGATAAATTTGAGGAATGAAGAGTCATACAAATATATCTATTTCTAAGTAATAATAGTAATTACATCAACATTTCCTACTATCTGCTGAACAGTATTATATATTCATTTATAATTAGTAAGATTATTATTCATATGAGAGAGAGAGCACCGAATCCTGACCACTAGACCACCAGGGAGCATCTATTATTCATATGAGTAGCTAAAAAATTATAGCAATTTGCAAAAGTATTTAGATGTGGATGTTAGTATTGAGGGTTCTGAAATGGTATCATAAGGTAATGCTAAGCAATAAACTCATGCACTGAAATACATTCCTTTATTTTTTAAATTTAATTCTATTTTTTCAGTGTTCCCAGATTCATTGTTTATGTACCACACTCAGTGCTCCATGCAATACATGCCCTCCTTAATACCCAAGACCAGGCTCACCCATCCTTCAACCCTTCTCTCCTCCAAAGCCCTCAGTTTGTTTCTCAGAGTCCACAGTCTCTCATGGTTCATCTTCTCTCAGATTTACCCTAATTCACTTTTCCTTTCATTCTCCTAATGTCCTCCATGTTATTCCTTATGCTCCACAAGTAAGTGAAACCATATGATAATTGACTTTCTCTATTTGACTTATTTCACTCAGCATAATCTCTTCCAGTCCTGTCCATGTTGATACAAAAGTTGGGTGTTCATCCTTTCTGATGGCTGAGTAATATTCCATTGTATATATGGATTGTATCTTCTTTATCCATTCATCTGTTGAAGGGCATCTTGGCTCTTTCCACAGTGTGGTGATTGTGGACATTGCTGCTATGACCATTGGGGTACATATGGTCCTTCTTTTCACTACATTTGTATCTTTGGGGTAAATACCCAGTAGTGCGATTGCAGGATCATAGGTAGTTCTATTTTTAATTTTTTGAGGAATTTTCACACTGTTTCCCAAAGTGGCTGCATCAACTTATATTCTCACTAATAGTGTAAGAGGGTTCCCCTTTCTCCACATCCTCTCCAAAACTTCTTGTTCCCTTTTCTGTTAATTTTGGTCATTCTAGCTGGTGTAAAATGGTATCTCAGTGTGGTTTTGGTTTCAATTTCCCTGATGGCTAAGGATGAACATTTTTTCATGTGTCTGTTAGCCATTTGTATGTCTTCTTTGGAGAAGTATCTGTTCATATCTTCTGTCCATTTTTTGACCACATGATTACCTGTTTTTTGGGGTGTTGAGTTTGATCTTGGACATCAGCCCTTTGTCTGTAGTGTCATTTGCAAATATATTTCTTGAGCAAAGGAAAGATTATTTCACCATCCCTCATGTCCTGGTTTCTCAACAGGCTTATCCCCTCCAGTTCATTGGCAGACCAAGAAACTTGAAAAGTCCCACT
>RCUC01161164.1:0-50346 GCA_003697995.1 Taxidea taxus jeffersonii | reverse complement strand
TTTATTTCCTTGTTGATCTTTTGCTTGGATGATCTGTCCATTTCAGTGAGGGGTGTATTAAAGTCTCCAACTATTATTGTATTCTTGTCAATGTGTTTCTTTGATTTTGTTATTAATTGGTTTATATAGTTGGCTGCTCCCATGTTAGGGGCATAGATATTTAAAATTGTTAGATCTCGTTGGACAGACCCTTTGACTATGATGTAGTGTCCTTCCTCATCTCTTATTATAGTCTTTGGCTTAAAATCTAATTGATCTGATATAAGGATTGCCACCCCAGCTTTCTTCTGATGTCCATTAGCATGGTAAATTGTTTTCCACCCCCTCACTTTCAATCTGGAGGTGTCTTCAGGTCTAAAATGAGTTTTTTGTAGGCAGCATATGGATGGGTTTTGTTTTTTTATCCATTCTGAAACCCTGTGTCTTTTGATTGGGGCATTTAGCCCATTTACATTCAGGGTAACTATTGAGAGATATGAATTTAGTGCCATTGTATTGCCTGTATGGTGACTGTTACTGTATATTGTCTCTGTTCCTTTCTGATAATACTTTTAGGGTCTCTCTTTGCTTTGAGGACCCCTTTCAATATTTCCTGTAGAGCTGGTTTGGTGTTTACAAACTCTTTCAGTTTTTGTTTGTTCTGGAAGCTTTTTATCTCTCCTTCTATTTTCAATGATAACCTAGCTGGATAAAGTATTCTTGGCTGCATGTTTTTCTCATTTAGTGCTCTGAATATATCATGCCAGTTCTTTCTGGCCTGCCAGGTCTCTGTGAATAAGTCTACTGCCAATCTAATATTTTTACCATTGTACGTTACAGACTTCTTGTCCCGTGCTGCTTTCAGGATTTTCTCTTTGTCACTAAGACTTGTACATTTTACTATTAGATGGCGGGGTGTGGGCCGATTCCTATTGATTTTGAGGTGTGTTCTCTGCACCTCCTGGATTTTGATGCTTGTTCCCCTTGCTATATTAGGGAAATTCTCTACAATAATCCTCTCCAGTATACCTTCTGCTCCTATTTCTCTTTCTTCTTCTTCTGGAATCCCAATTATTCTAATGTTGTTTTGTCTTATGATATCACTTCTCTCTCAAATTCTCCCCTCGTGGTCCAGTAGTTGTTTGTCTCTCTTTTGCTTAGCTTCTTTATTCTCTGTCATTTGGTCTTCTATATCACTAATTCTGTCTTCTGCCTCATTTATCCTAGCAGTAAGAGCCTCCATTTTTGATTGCACCTCATTAATAGCTTTTTTTATTTCAACTTGATTAGACTTTAGTTCTTTTATTTCTCCAGAAAGGGCTTTTATTTCTCCTGACAGGGTTTCTCTAATATCTTCCATGCCTTTTTCGAGCCCGGCTAGAACCTTGAGAATCGACGTCCTGAATTCCAGATCAGACATATTACCAATGTCTGTATTGATTAGGTCCCTAGCCTTTGGTCCTGTCTCCTGCTCTGTTTTTTGTGGTGAGTTTTTCCACCTTGTCATTTTGTCCAGATACGAATCCGCTGTTCTCCTTGTTAAGTGAACTTGGTCTTGGCTGGATTTCTTTGATCTTCTGGGGGAGGGGCCTGTTGTAGTGATTCTCAGGTGTCTTTGCACCAGGCGGAGTTGCCCCGCCCTTACCAGGGGCCGGGCTAAGTAATCCTCTCAGGTTCGCTTTCAGGAGCTTTTGTTCCCTGAACGCGCTTTCTGTAGAGTTCTGGAGGACGGGAATGACAATGGCGGGCTCCCAATCTCCGGTTCAGAGGAGCCGAGAGCTAGGGGCCCCAGTCTTCAGTGCACTTCAGAGAAAAGCGTTTAATCACTCCCTTCTCCCCAGCCTCCTTTCGCGCTCGGAGACCACGCTCGGAGACCGTGCTCGGAGAAAATCGTGCGTAATCAGTCCCGTCTCACTGGCTTCTGGGAGCGCTCTGAGCTCACCCAGCCTGTGACCAAGTGTCTCTGTCTCTGGCAGAGTCCCACCTGGAGTCTCCGAACCCCGTAGTTCCCTGAGCTCTCCCGGGTCGGAGTCTCCCCGGATATCGTGGGGACCCCTCACACAGAGCACCGGCCCGTGCCACAGAGCACCGGTCCGTGTCACAGACCACTAGGAAATCTCGGCTCTGTCTCCGCAGCCGGCTTCCCTGCTCTAATACCTGTGAGCTCTGCGACACTCAGACACCCCTGATCCTTCTGTGACCCCGCGGGACCTGAGTCCACGTTGTCCCCATGAGGTCTTCACCCCAGTTTAACCTCTGGAGCGATGTCCCTCCGTGGAACAGACTTTTAAAAGTCCTGATTTTGTGCTCCGCCGCTTGCCGGGAGCCGGCCCCTCCCCCTGGGGTCTCTCTTCCCGTCACGTTGGATTCACTTCTCCGCTGGTCCTACCTTTTAGAAAGTGGTCAATTTTCTGTTTCTAGAATTGTTGTTTTTCTTCTCTTCGATCTCCTATTGTATTCATAGGTGTTTGGAATGGTTTGATAGGCTATCTAGCTGATATCCTGCTGTCTGATGTCGTCTCAGCCTGCTACTTCTCCGCCATCTTGACTCCTCTGCAATCTACACATTTAACACAATCCCTATCAAAATACCACCATTTTTTCAAAGAAATGTAATAAATAATCCTAAAATTTATATGGAACCAGAAAAGACCCCAAATAGCCAGAGGAATATTGAAAAAGAAAACCAAAGTTGGTGGCAACACAATTCTAGACAAGTTCTATTACAAAGCTGTAATCATCAAGACAGTATGGTACTGGCACAAAAACAGACACATAGATCAATGCAACAGAATAGAAAGCCCAGAAATAGACCCTCAACTCCACAGTCAACTAATCTTCGACAAAGCAGGAAAGAATGCCCAATGGGAAAAAAGAGAGTCTCTTCAACAAATGGTGTTGAGAAAATTGGACAGCCACATGCAGAAGAATGAAAATGGACCATTTCCTTACACCACACACAAAAATAGACTCAAAAATGGATGAAAGACCTCAATGTGAGACAGGAATCCATCCAAATCCTTAAGGAGAACACAGGCAGCAACCACTTTGACCTCAGCCACAGCAACGTCTTCCTAGAAACATCACCAAAGGCAAGGGAAGCAAGAGCAAAAATGAACTATTGGGACTTCATCAAGGTCAAAAGCTTTTTCACAGAAAAGGAAAGTCAACAAAACCAAAAGACAACTGACAGAGTGGGATAAGATATTCACAAATGACATATCAGATAAAGGGCTAGTATCCAAAAATCTACAAAGAACTTATCAAACTCAACACCCAAAGAACAAATAATCCAATCAAGAAATGGGAAGAAGACATGAACAGACATTTTTGCAAACAATGCAGATGGCCAACAGACATAAAAAAGTGATCCACATCACTCAGCATCAGGGAAATACAAATCAAACCACAATGAGATACCACCTCACACCAGTCAGAATGGCTAAAATTAACAAGTCAGGAAACAATGGATGTTGGTGAGGATGCAGAGAAAGGGAATCCCTCTTATACTGTTGGTGGGAATGCAAGCTCGTACAGCCACTCTGGAAAACAGTATGGAGATTCCTCAAAAAGTTGAAAATAGAGCTACACTACAAGCCAGCAATTGCACTACTGGGTATTTACCCTAAAGATACAAATGCAGTGATCCAAAAGGGCACGTGCACCCAAATGTTTATAGCAGCAATGTCCACAATAGCCAAACTATGGAAAGAACCTAGATGTTCATCAACAGATGAATGTATAAAGAAGATGTGGGGTGTGTGTGTGTGTGTATATATATATATATATAATGGAATATTATGCAGCCATCAAAAGAAATGAAATCTTGCCATTTGCAATGACATGGTTGGAACTAGAGGGTATAACGCTGAGCAAAATAAGTCAATTAGAGAAAGATAATTATCATATGATCTCTCTGATATGAGGAATTTGAGAGGCAGAGTGGGGGGTTGTTGGGGGTAGGGCAGGAAAAAATGAATCAAGATGGGATTGGGAGGAAGACAAACCATAAGAGACTCTTAACCTCACTAAATAAACTGAGGATTGCTGGGGGATAGGGGTGGTAGGAATAGGGTGGCTGGGTGATGGACACTGGGGAGGGTAAGTGCTATGGTGAGTGCTGTGAAATGTGTAAGCCTGATGATTCACAGACCCGTACTCCTGAAGCAAATAATATATTATATGTTAATTTAAAAAATTATAACATTGTAATGTGGCATTTATAATATATGCAGATGTAATACATATAAAATATATCAAAAATAGTCTAATTAGACTGTGAAAAGTTAATGGTGTATATTTTAAATCCTACAGCCCTTAACAAGCCACTAATAAAGAGGCAAAAGGTAAGGCTAAAAAGGCAATGGATAGACTAAAATGAAATGGTTTTTTAACCATTTTTAAAAACCCATAATCAAATCATTAAAAAAATAAAGGCAGGACAGAATAACATAGTTAAAAAACAAACAAACAAAAAACATTGAAATAAGGAGAAAGTAAATAATACAATGGTAGATTTACACCAAACTTTGGTAATAGTATTAAATGTTAATGAATAAAACACTCTAAGCAGAAGGCAGAAAACTTTCAGAATGGATTAAAACAAAAACTAATGAAAATTTTACACATGAAAGCAAAATGTAAGACTCACATCAAATATACAGCGAGATAGCTTGAGGTATGCCTGGGTGGGTCAGTTAGTTAAGCATCTGACTCTTAATTCCAGCTCAGGTCAAGATCACAGAGTGGTGAGACCAAGTCCAGGTCAGGCTCCACACTTGGCATGGAGTCCACTCGCCACTCTCTCCCTCTCCCTCTCCCCTACCCCAACTTCTCTCTCTCTCTTTCTCAAAAAAATAATAATAAAAAGATAAATAAATAATAAAAAACATAAATAGAGATAGTTTGAAAGTAGAGGAATGGAAAAATATATACTTGGAATACAGTATGCATAAGAAGATAAAGATGTCTGTACTATTATCAAATAAAATAGATTTCAAAATAGAGTATTACTGGAGAAAAGGAGTAACAGTAGATAACTATAACAGACTCAATTCTTCAGGTATTCACAATGACTATAAACATCTATGTGGCTAATAAAACAACTTCAAAACACATAAAGCAAAAAACTGGCATAATTAAAAAGAGAAATAGGAGAAAATCCAAGAAATCTGTAGGAAAGAACTCCACAACTAATCAGTGAGTTTGGCAAGGTCACAGGATATGATACCAGGATATGATTCAGGATTTGGATACAGGATATGATTCAGAATCAGTTGTACTTCTATGAATGAGCAATGAACACATAGAAACTTAAATTTAAAATGTCATTTACAATCACTACAGATATTGAATACTTAGATGTAAATCTAACAAAATATGTGCAGCATTTGTATGCTGAAACCACACATTATTATTTAAAAGAAACCAAAGAAGGGGCACCTAGGTGGCTCAGTCCATGAAGTGTCTTCCATCCGCTCAGGTCATGACCTGAGGAACTGGGATTAAGCCCTACATCAGGCTCCCTGCCCAGTGGAGAGCCTGCTTCTCCCTCTCCTGTTGCCCCCTCTCTCACTCTCTCACTCACTTTCACTGTATCTCAAATAAATAAAATGATAAAAAAAAAGAAACCAAAGAAGATCTAAATAAATGGAGAGAGATATTTGAAAAAGAGAAATACACAATTTCATAATTATAGTTTAATAGCTAGATAATTAATATATAACTACTAAATATTGTAGAAATATGTATTTATATATATTATATATTTATGTATATAATATATATTATACTCTAATTATATAATATAACATATTATCTAAATACCATACATTATATGTATTATTAAATAATAACTAGATAAATGTAATCATATCATTGATATAATTATTATTTGTAGATCATTACCACTGACAACAGGAGAATACATGTCCTTTTCAAATGTGTCTAAGATGTTCACCAAGATAGATTATATACTGGGCCCCAAAACAAGACTCTACATATTCAAAAGGTTTGAAATCATATCAAGTATGTTCTCTGACCATAATAAAATTAAATTAGGAATCATTATGAATAAAACATCTTTAAAGAGTCCAACTACTTGGAAAGTAAACAGCACATATTTAAATAATGTTAGTCAAAAAAGACAAGACAATGAAGTAACAAAATATTTTAAACTCAATGATAACAAAAATGCAACATGTTAAAACTGGCATTCTGCCAAATCAGTGTTTAGAGGAAAACACACAGCTTTAACATTTACAGATAGATTTAAAGAAAGATCTAAAATCAATGACTTAAAGTTCTACTCTAAGAAGTTAGAATCAGGGGCACCTGGGTGGCTCAGTGGGTTAAGCCTCTGCCTTTGGCTCAGGTCATGATCACAGGGTCTTGGGATCAAGCCCCGTATTGGGCTCTGTGCTCAGTCTGTCAAATAAATAAATAAAATCTTAAAAAAAAAAAAACTTAGAAACAAAAGCAAAGTAAATCCAGGTAAAAGAAAGATACAAATATGGATAAAAGCAACAAATCAATTAACTTTAAGACAGAAGAAAAAATACCAAACTACGAAACCCCAAATTTAATTACTTGAAGGAAAAAAATTCAATAAAACCAAGAAATACTTAGACTGATCATATTGAGAAAACAATAAAGAAGAGTACAAATTAACAATATTGTGAGTGAAAGATGTTATCTGTGGACCCTACAGATATGAAATGGATAATAAAATAATATGATGACCAACCTTATACCACCAAATTAAACATTTTTGGTGAAATGGATGCATTTTTAAAAATATATAACTTACCATAATAAAATACCAAATAATTTTAGTGGTGAATTCTATCAAACATTTAAGGAAAAAATAACACATATTTAATACAAACTTTTAAAGAAAAAATACATGGAGACAAATACTTTCCAAATCACTTTACATTGCCAGCATGATCCTAAGACCAAAACCTACAAAGACATTACAGAAAAATAAAATTATAAGTTAATATCTCTCAAGAACATTGATGGAAAATGCTTGACTAAATACTGTGTAAGTAAGTTAACTGTAGCAATTGTGTCCAGTAATATAATGCAACCTGCACTGTTTCCAACCCTGACATCCCTCTCCAGGAATAGGCTGGGAGCATCGACAATCTGAGATACCCCAACTCTTACTGCACCCAACACTCATGTTAGAATGTGAACTTCCTAAGGGAAAAAGAAATTAGCCTAGTCTCTTTCTGGGGTCATCAAAAACCTCTTTCTTCTTCATCCCTGTTCTCCCTTCCACAGGATCTGTTTTATCCTGAGGCTGGTTTTCTTTGCTAGCACAGATGCCTACCAATTGCAATCCTTCCTCCTTTTTGCCAAAAGAAGAGAACATCTTTTCCTGGGTTTTTTTTGTGTGTGTGTGTGTATGTTTTTGGTGGTGGTGGTGGTGGTTTTTGTTTTTTGGGGTTTTTTTGATCAAGGAAATTTTTACCAAAAGCCCTTGGGAAATTTCCTCTTACATCTCCTTACTTCAAAGTATGTTTTCTGCCCACTTAGGAACAAATTCTTGCTAACAGGGAACACCAGACAGTGATTAACTTAGGCCTGAGTCCTCACATCCTTCTTCGTCAAAAGGCTGGCAATGACTAGGATTGACTGAATATATTCAAGGGCCCAGACCCAGAGCCAGGAAGCTCCAGGACAGGGAAGGACCAGAAGGACAGCTGGGGAGAGCAGTGGTACTGATACCACAGGAAGTGCCACCAAGCATTTGTGGTCTGGCCAGCCTTGTGATGTATCTGTCGCACCTTATATTTTGGGTCCCCTTGGTCTCCTGCAAGGCTTACTTAGTCAACAGAACTAATCAAACTACACTATTCTGCCCTTCAGGGGAGGACACTGTAGTAGGAACGTGGCAGGAACATGGCATTGGGAGGGTGAATAGATGACGTCTGCTGGTTCAGAATCCGATGGAATGCCAAATCATGATCTTCTCAGGGCATCAAGATGCCTCAGAATCTGTCTGTTTCCCTGAGAGGTTGTGAAAGGTCCTTGGGGCCTCGTGTGTCCTTGCTGCTCTTGGCTGAGATTGGGAGGACCCAGGTGTTTCGACAGTTAGGAAGGGAGATCGTGGTGTGGCAGTGACTAACTTGGCCAAGTGACTTCTAAGAAAATGTACTCAGCTTTCTACTCTACAGGCTACAGAGCACTTTAAAAAACTCTTGCCTCTGTGGCCTGATTAGATTGGGAAATACATTTTTGTTCCAGATATTTATTTAAAGGTTTCATTTTCACTTAATAAATCTGTAGTCATGGCATATAGGGAAGGTTTCCCCAAGTGGTAATTTATGCTTATTGTAGAATTACTTTTGAAAGTGCATGGGCTGCCTGTCATTGAGGGAAATTGTGGCCACTCAGTTTTTAGACTTATTGGCTGTTACAGATTTGGGAGTTGATATATGTTTGAAATGTTTATGCCTTCTCTTTCTTGTTAATTATTGATCTAAACCTTTATGGATTCCAAGACATTTGTGAACAAGGCTTTCATTAATCCCCAAGGCTGCTGAGGGATCTGGGCAATGGAATTCCCAATTTACAGATACGCAAAAATCTTGGGGACTCAGAGGCTAATTCCCAGGGTCACACAGTAGGTCAGTGATGGCCCAGCTTGCAGTTTATAACAGGAGTACGAGACACCTGACTTGCTCACCAAAGATGACCCCTTAGCTGTACATAGAATGCATAGTGGAGGTTGGCCCTAGACACAAATGTGTTGTAGACACAGCCCCTCCTCATGGGGCCTCCCTCTACATCAGGGACACCTACCCCCGTGTCCTATTTCAGCCCCTGAGTATAATCTACCTCTGGAGGATAGAGCCCCTTACTCTGAGACAGGTATAGAAGACTTCCAGATCACAAAACCCTTCCTCTCATCTTACATCACTCCTCTTCCTTCTCCTCCTATCTCCCACCTACCTATTGCTCCAAGCCAATGGAGGGTCTTAAAATAGAAATACCGGCCAGAATCTCTCATCACTTAGTCACCAGGGCACGAAGAGCATGGGGAGTCCAAGGTGAGGTAGTTTGTTGCTTGTCCTCCTTGGTGGGAACCAGTACAGGCCTCAGCACTGGCCATGACCCTTCCACACGAGGGCCCTTACCCCTCAGGCCCACGGAAGGAAGAAGGAATGGGAGAAGACACTTTATTTTCTCATTGCCTGTTCTTAAGGGACTTTTAAGGAGCCTCCAGCTCTTTGCCTGCTCCCAATAACTTCCTAGAGGATGACTTGCTAAAAAGAAAAACTAAAAAGAAAAATTAGAACTGTTTTTCTTTCTCCGTAGAAGACCACTGTATCTGTCCAGCCTTCCAGAAATACTCTAGTCACTCTGAGTTCTGGCTTTGAGGCCTCCCTGGCACTCTTCTTATCTCCTTGTTTCCTTGGAGGCCACGACCTTGAAAGAACCTACTACAGTTTGACGGGAATCATGGGAAATCAGGTATCAGGTCCTGGAGGCCTTAGGTGCAGTGAATGCTACCTGATGGGCAGGAGGGTGCCTTTCCAAAGTGAGTCCTCACCCTTCAGGAGACCGGAGAGGACCCAGCCTCCTTCCTAACCGGCCAGGGTTACTGGAGAGTTCTACAGCCCTCCGCGCCCCATGTGAGAACTAGCTCACTCTCAGAGTTAGCCTGGCGAGCCTCTCCCTGCTAGACACAGGAAAGCAGCCCCAGGAAGGCCCTGATATTTCTGCTTGCCTGAACCCCTCCTACGGAAGAAAGGAGGACCCTGAGGCCCACCGAGGAGAAGTCAAGTCTTCCAACCTTCAATCACATGCTCCTGATGACCAAGTCAAGACGGAGGGGGTCCTCGTGAGATGCCTGCTTCCAGGAGGCCTGTGGTTTTGTGTGTGAGCACACACACATGGTTTCAGTAGGCCTTCCTCCGGCCCCCACTTCCAGGCCCGCCCCTACCACCCCGTCTTTACTCATTGCTAACAGATGCCACTGCCAGGCTGGAGAGCAGGAGCGCACGGGCTCCCGCGCGCTGAGAGGAGGGAGGGCTGATGAGCTGCCATGGTGCAGAGCATATGAAGGCCTTGGCTTTGAATTTCAAGTCCCCCTTCCCCCACCCCAAGCCAGGCCTTCCGACAATCTCTGTTCAGTGTCCTTTCACATGTGGGAGCAGCCGGATGAAAGGCCTGTGTGAGCTGCTGCGGATCTGGGGTCCCCCCCCCCCACAGCCTCGCCGAGGCCCAGGAGCTGGGGCGTGAACTCCTCCCAAGGGGCTGAAGAAAGAGAGGCTCCTGCCAGCAGCCTGCGAGGAGCAGTCCCTGTCACGCTCGCTCGTGGCCACCTTCCCTGATGTGGCAAGGGTGCCGTGTCTGGGGCCTAGGGCACCCCGAGCGGGAGACAGAGCAGGGAGGGTTAAGGAGGGGCACTGGTGGGACTCACGTGAGATCCTGGCGACCGCATCCCCTCCTTGAACCTCTCTGCGTCGGTCTGAACGTGGTAACGTGCTCACGTCGTGCCGCGTCACGATTGCCCTGTGGCACTGCGCATGCCTCAAACCCTGCCAGAAGTCACCACTCCTCTAATCTCCGCTTCGTGCCTGACCATCTTCAGGGCCTTGGTTAAGGGATACCCCTCATTTGAAGTCTACCCTGAGCCCCAGTCTAGGGGGTCCCTGCTGCCTCTGAGCCCCACAGCCGGACTAGCATGCGTGGGTCTCCCTGCCTGAGGGACCTGTGTGTGCTTCTACCATCCCCCCTCGGGGACCCTTCCTCTCTCACCCCAGCCCAGGGTGCACAGCACAGTAGTCGCTCAGTAAAGGTGAGCTGGGTCAGTGACACGCTAGAAACCTGAATAGGCTTGGTGTCAGAGACCTGAACTGGAATACGGGCTCAGCTGTGCCCACCAACTCTCTCGCCCTCACTCTGCCGCACAGCCACAGAAAGACCTGGGCTCCTCCCTGCCATATATACCATCAGTCTTGTGGAGTCAAATGGGAACTGGATGTTCAAGAGCTATCGCAATTTTTCAACGCAGTACGCAAATAAACTGGCCCTAAAATTGCTGTGCTTTTGCTACACCCATTATTACTCCTTTGTTTATGACGATCAATAATGGAAACTGGAAGGGGGGCCCTTCTGAATAGCCCCTTTCAATTACTCAATAATCTCCTCAAGGAAATAGCTTCGTTTACTCTCTCCTTGCACCCAGTTTCAGCACCGAGTAGAGTGGGGAGAGGAGATCCCTCATCTATGAAATGGAGATTGAGCCAACCCCTGCCCAACCATCCACCCCCATGTTCTGACCCATGGGTCTGACCCAGGTGTTCTCATGACCTCATTTTCCCTGATGTCTCGAAGTGGACAGAGACCAGCTTTCTGGGGTCTAACGTTGTATGTATGAAACATTTAAAAACTGAATGTACCATAAGAAAACATTAAAAAGAAACTAAAATGCATATTGTCTAAGTGAAAGAAGCCAGTCTGAAGGGGCTCCATACTGTATGATTCCAAACAGATGACCTTCTGGAAAAGGCCTTTGGAGATGGTAAGCGGTTGCCAGGGATTGTGGGGGAGGGATGACTCCAGAGGATTTTCAGGGCAATGGAAACACTCTGTATGATACTAACATGGTGTGTGCACGTCATTATACATTTGTCCGAATTCATGGATCGTATAACACTAAGAGTGAACTGTAATGTGGACTCTGGGCTTTGGGTGGTTATGACGCGTCCATATTGGTTCAACGGGTATGACAAATAGACCATTGTGCTATGGGATGATGACCACAGTGGGGGGCACGGGGAGGAGGAGGTGCATGTGTAGAGACTATGCCCAGGTGGCTATGGGAAATCTCTGTACCTTTCTCTCAATTTTGCTGTACCCTTAAAACTGCTCTAAAAAAATGAAGTCTTTTTAAAAAATGAACATGTGCTCATAAAAGAAACTAATATTTGCTTCTTCAGGAATCCTGGAAGCTGAGCTAGCGGTTTGACTTTTTATGAAATTTGGGGCCCCTTTCAGGGCTTCCTGGGGGAGAACAAGATGGGACAGGAAATGAGCAGGGATGTTAAGGACTGGAGAAAAACACGGTAAGAAGAAACGGCCAGGAGAAATCCAATACAGGGCATGCCCGGGTCCCAGGTCAGCCCCAGACTGAGATGGAGGCATAAGGCTTCTCAGTCAGGGTTCTTAAAAATGTTTCTCGAATGACGAGGAAGATTTCCTGCTCTGAGGTCAAAGGCATTAGCGAAGAAGGCAACCCTGGTATCGCAGAGCATTATTTTCTACACCAGAAACCAGAAATGGAGGGCCATGGACTTTCTAGAACTTTATCACTTGCTACCTAGTGCATCACAAACTGTCTTGATCTCATCACCATGCTGTCCTGTCCCTCCATGGGTTAAAGTGGCAGCACAGGGACATTAGGGAGGAGGTCAGTCTTGGGGTTCTTTCCCTTCCAAGTCTTCCTGTGAGCATTGTCTGTATATTTATGGGTGTGCTCCCTGGTCCCTGCACTGGTCAGGCTTTCTTCAAGGCCACCCTGGGGACCCAGCTTTGTGGGGAGGCCTACTGTGAAAAAACTGAGGAGAACCTGGGGTATAGGTACAAAAGTTCAGAAAATGCTGCTCTGGGGTCAAGGGGAGGCAAAGGTTCCTATTTATTCCCATGAAATGAAACCCCCCAAATTCCCATCCTGATATGCTGCCTTTCAAGCATAGTCTGATGGCAGAATTTAGACTTTTGGGTCACTAGTTATAGCCCATTGATGTTTCAAGGACACAAGTGTAAGTCATACTTTTAAGGTCTTGAGAATGGAGAAACATTTGTCCTTCAATGTGCAGTTACCTGAGCTGTCCTTGCCCGGAACTGTCCCTGGTTACCCCTTCCACCAGCCCCACAGCAGGGTGTAGGTCCCTATTCTGGGCTCCCCCTTCAGCCTATGGTGACCTCTGCCCCTGTATTTATTGCATCGTATTGAAATGATGTGTTTGCTTCTCTGACTTCCTCAACCAATTATAAGCTGTTAGAGGTCAGGGATCCTGCTCGTATGACCAGTTTTGGTGACCCCATATGTCCTTGTGACCCATGGACTTAGCAAAGCATCTGGCAATTGGCGGGTGTTCAGTAAATGTTTGTGGAATGAATAAAGGAATATCCAAACTCTAGGGAGCCAAGAAGCCATGACAGAGGTAAACAGGGTCCACTGGACCTCTGGAATCCAAGGAGTTTCAAGCCAAGAAGATACAAAGATAGATCATAGTAACAGCTTTGCAGGAAATCTGTGAGTCCCTAAACAGGCATTAAGCATTCCTCAGACAGTGTTTCACCCAATCCCCCTATAACCCTATGAGGTTGATAGTATAACCCAGCTGCTTCCATGTAGGAATACAGTTCTAAGAAGATCTTCATCAGAGACACTCTCTACAGATCTCCTGCTCTGGCCCGGAGCAATTTCTGAGGCTTGATGTGTTTCTGTTTCTGAGCATTTTCAGAAAGGAGAGGAGGATAAGAGAACACTGATGTTCACTGCATGCCCACCTTGGACCAGGGGCTGGCCTGGGCGCACACCACACACCCATGTCCATTTATGCTTTTGGGAATCCTGAGGGCACTCTATTGTCATCCATAGAATTTAATAAATGAAGAAACCAAGACTTAGGGGATGAGAAAAGGTGGCAATGAGCCCAGGCCACAGGCAGATCCACAGAACCTGATGTATAACTGGCACTCAGTAAATATGTATTGAATTAAATGGCCTGGAATTAAACTGAATATTCCCTACCCACCACATCAACTTCTATTTTAGGGTGCCTTGTTTCGACGGGCCTTGCAAAGTAGCGCCCTCAATCTCTCTTTAAAAGGCTGCAATGAGTCCCAGGAGCCATTTGGAGAAGTGGGAGCAAGAAGTGGTACCTCCCACATGAATGACTGTGTGCGGTGGTCATGGATTTGGGTTGAGGCTATGGCCTGTAGGCCGCAAAATCTCATCAGCCTTGTAAAGGGAGATGTATTTATGCAAAAGTCTTGCCAGTTGGACTGCACAGGGCTCTTTTCTCCCAGAACACCTTAGGAAGGCAGTTCTGGTGGTAGCAAGAGTGGCTGTGAGCCAACTCTGAGCTGTGTGCAGGCCCCCCGCCCCGAACATAATTGGAATGTTATTTATTATATTTGACATAGCAGCCTATGGCACTTGGATGCCTGGGTCTCCAGCAGTGGTCCAGAGAGGAACGGCGTAATCATGTTAAATAACTGAAGATAATTTGCTTTTTAAAAAAAAATGTGCATATTGGTTGTCTCTTGCCTAGAAATATCTCTCAGTGAGGGAATGATAATTTTGGATTTCTGTAGCTAGCTTGGAAACTAGTCCTTATAACATTTTCAGTTGGTGGCAGCAAAAGTCTGTGTAGTTTAATATCACCAGATTTAATATTTTAATTGGAACGTGAGCTAGACATTCCAGTGCATGAATCTCCCTGAGAACCTTGCCATGCCCTATTCACTCAAATAATCCAGTCATGGAGTTGGTTTGTAGTCAACAAGAAAGTCAACTGGAGGTCCCAGCCTTTGGACTATTTTTCTCTTCTCTTGAATATGTCAAAATGTTATAAATGTCAGTTATTCCCATTCTCATGGCTTGGGAAGACTCAGTAATCAGTAACTTCTCCAGCTGCATAACAAATGCAAGAGAGAGGAGAGCTTAAGAGCTTGAAAGCAATTACAGCCAGAACAGTTCACCCCTTTTGTTTCTGCACGTCTTGTGCAAAAGTCCTTCCCTGCTACTGTTCCCTGGGTGCCAGAGTCTACGTCCCTCTTAGAAGCAAGCAACAGCTTGCAGCAAGCTTTTGTTGACACAAATTCCATGTTGCCTGGTGCTTTTGTTTGTTTCACACATAATTCACATTTTTCTATCTTACATGCATTTTTCATAGCCGGTCCTGAAGCAATGTCCTGGCTTCCATCTGAGACTCCCCGTCTGGGGTCAAAGCCCTTGCAGATAACTGGGTTAAGGGTGTTGATGGAGCACTCAGCAGGACGGAGCTGACATATTAGAAACTATTATCCTGCAACACAGAGATTAAGAATCACCTTGGATCAGACCCTAAACCAAACCAAAAAAATGAGCAATTTGCTCAGGTAGCCCAATCTTAAGGACACAACAACGAGTCAAATTTGCTGCTTTTCTATTCTTTTCTAAAAGAGTTTTTATAAAACTCAGAGTGGGAAACAGGGAAATTGTCAGTTTTGATTGAGTCTTGGATGGGACTCCAAGGGAAGAAAGGGAAGACAGAGAACAGGAGTAGGGGACACACTGGGTATCATCAATGGCACAAATGGCATTTGTAAGACTTGCCAAAACTCCTTCAACCTTTATGGAAATACCCTGAAAGTGAAGACCACTTTTCTATCTCCCAGCTCAAGGATGCTTGAAAAGAACTTCTAAATACGGCTTTCTTACTTATAGCACTGACTTCAAAGAAGTTAAGAATGCCAAGACTAGAGGAATCCTTAGAAAGACTTATTCCAACTTTCTTCATAATGCAGGGCTGTATTCTGCAACATCTCCAACACAGACACTCCATTAATAGTGGAGGGTCTATGTAAACTCACTGTTTCACAAGGTTGTTCATTTCCTTATTCAACACTCCTCTGTGACCAAGTTCCTCCTTTCACTGAGACAAAGCACAAGATTCTGTTTCCCATCAATGAGTGTATATTCTGCCTTAAAGTCACAAGGAACAAATCTCTTCCTTTGACCGTGGCTAGATTACATGATGGTTATCAAAGTAGGTTTTGCACTCATTCTGTCCCGAGTTCAAACCCCATCTCTGCCACTTACTTAACTTTGAGCAAGTTATTATGTCAATTCTCCAATCTTTAATTCATCTGAAATATGAGCACAATAGTGGGATCTGCCCCTGTAGTCAGGCTTGCCTATAAGAGGGATAATGGTGGCAGGACCACATAGCAGAGAAGAAGTACCAAAGCATGAGTCAGGAGATCTGTGTTTTGCCGTAAGTGGTCTGTGTGACCCACGCAAGGCTTCCTACAACTCAATCCTCCCTTTTCTAAAATGTCACTCATAACACTTGCCCTGCCTATTAGCGTCTGGGTACTGTTATAGAGATTGAATGCAAGCATGTGACAAGCATGTGACTTGGACATCTGTGACCTGTAGACCTATGGTACATCAACAGTGCAGGCCAAGGAAAACATTCAGTACCCAATGACAAAATTGTGCCTGTGCTCTCTGAATAAAAGATTAGGAACTGTGGGCTGAAGAGGCTTTCCAGATGATGTTTACAATTCGGTAGGCTATCTGGAAGAGCAAAGTCCATAGAAGCAGCAGGCCTGTGCTGGAGCTGCCGGAGAAGGATCTGAGGTGTAGGGAAGGATTTAGGTGTTACCTGTTATAAAAGAACTAGAAGGGCAAGAGTGATGGGAAGAGCACATCCCTGGGCTCCAGAAAGTGTTTACTGGTGATCTTTGGGGTGCTGAACAAAGGAGCTTTAAGCAGAGGTGAGTAAAGAGGGGCCTGGTGTTCTGAAAGACTGGGCTGCCTCTCAGTCAGCTTCCTTCACCTTGCTCTGATTCCCCAAGATTCACTTCTTCTTCAAGACCAAACTCTAACTGAATCTTCCCCCAGAAAGTCTTCCCTCAAGTCTGGAACAATGAGGACTCTACCTCTTTTCTAAAATTTAAGCCATAAGAAATTTAACTGCGGAAAACAAACTGAGAGTTGATGTAGGGATGTGGGTGGGGGGTGGGCTAGATGGATGATGGGGATTAAGGAGGGCACTTGTGGTAATGAGCACTGGCTGTTGTATGGAAGTAACAAATCACTGAATTCTACTCCTGAAGCCAATTTTAACCATGTATGTTAACTAACTAGAATTGAAATTTTTAAAAATTTAAATAAATAAATAAATAAAATTTCTAGAATTTTAGTCTGTATGAATCATCTAGTAATCATGAGTCTAAAAATAACTTCTGGACAATGTACCTATTACCATCTTAAAACAAGGTTAGCTAACATTTTACAGGTAGAATATATTATGTTCTGCTATTCAGCCACCTATCATCCCCCTAGAGCATATATCAAATGTTACATAAAAGAGGTTTCCTGCTCATCTCCTTCCTGCTTCAAGCTCCTCACCCCGACTCTTAGTCTTGCTTAATGTCTGAAATAGTGGCCAGCATCCTTTGCCTCCTTTCTTGTTCTTCCCCCCATCTCTCCTTGGCAGTTCTTCTGCCAGTACACTGCCTCATGGAAAGCTTTTCCACCAAGCTGGCTCAGGAAGACCCCCAAAATTTAGAAAGAAACCATGGGGTCCATTCTGTGCCTTTCCTTTATCTTCCCCCATGTAGAGCAGTCCACAAGCTTGTCACTTCATAAAGACTGGTAAATTTAATTCACCTTTAAAGAAAGTGGCAAAATGGTCAGTGGAAGGAGCACTGTATGTGAGAATTGGTTGAAGAAATGAGCCATCGATGGATTTCCCTCAGTTACAAGAGTGGGTCTCGCACATGGCAGGTGTTCAATAAATATCTGTTGGATAAACTCTAGAGAACCAAAGCAAAATGAGGAAGTATCAAACCCCAGAGGGCAGAACTAGGAGAAGAAGCACTTTGATGACAATGGAAAAATATTTCATTAGGCAGAGCCTCTGCTCTTAAATTCCAGCTTGAGCTCACAATACAATGCATGGTTATAACTCTCCTCCAACCTCCTGAACCTCAGTCCTCCATGACAAAAGCCCTCCTCACACCGCGCTGTCCACAACACATTAGGAAGGTTGCTAGTGGACGTAAATAGAAGTTACCATGGCTGACCATCACTTACATACCACCTTCCACCTTCCCTTAGCCTATGTCCAGATATTCCCCCAGGAACACTTTCAGAACAGTGGACTCGGACCCAGTCAAAAGTCATTTTCCTTGAACTCTGTTATGAGTTGGCATTGGAAGACTCCTGTCCAAAGAGGTAGGGGTTTATCATAATGGTAACTGGGATGGAAACAAACAGCTCATAAGGACAAGAAGACACATAGGGCAGTGGATAATCTCTACCCTCAAAAGCTACAGTCATCCTGAGAAGCCCAGCACCCTGTTTACTCTTAGTCATCATTGTGCCTACATTCCCAGCCCTAATATGCCTCTTTCAGGTCTGTTCTTTTCTCATTTGTGTGTACATATCACATACAGACCTCCTACACAAATGCCAGGCTCATGTTTTTGCTCCTTCTTATAGCAATTATTTATGAAGTGCCTTCTGTGTGTGTGGCATAGCCCTAAGTGCTTCTCATATTTTGTATCAGTCATTACATCAGTGACAGTAAGATGACTATTGTTACCTCCATTGCACTACTAAGGAAACTTAAACACAGAGGAGTTAAGTCACTTGGCCAAGGTCACACAGCTCATATAAAATTAGATTAAAATCCACATTTGCTGAAGCTAAGACCAGTGTTCTTTTCTTTGTATCATACTTAGCTTTAGCAAGTATATAATAATACTTAAGAATTTAAAATAATAGTTATTAATTATGAATACTTAGGAGTGATGAATCCTACAGTAGGGAAGACTTATATGATTTACATATTACATCCAACTCATTAATATATCATTACTATATATCATTACTATATATCATTAATATATCTTAATATATTTTAGTCCTGAGACTAAATATGAAATTTGTTTCCATTTTGTATTTTGCCAGTTATTAATTTGTCCTAGCAACATTTCTGACATTGTTTCTTTCCAAACATCTACTGAAAGATACATTTAATGCTTTCCATCTATTTTGCAACCCCCTCCCCAAGCCGGTATGACCTTACTCTTTCCTTCTCCCAGTTGCAGCCCACAGGACATGTATGCAGCCTCACTGGTGGTAATCCACACATACTAGGGGTTCTGTGAGTTATAATGTTTTTTCTTAAGTTCTAAATAGCACAAATTTGGACTTGGTGAAAATAGAACCTACAGTTATAACCAACACATACCATCTTGGGAAAGAGCAGAGTTTCCGGGGAGTTAAGATGAGATCATGCAGGTGGAATATTTGGATCTCTACTTCAATCAGTTTTGACATGAATCTGGGAATAAGTAGCTATTCTCTGGCCCAATCATCTGGCCTACAATCTAGTGGGTTTCGGATATGTGCAATTTGGGCTGAAACAACCCAATGTGTCCAATAAAAACAAGAGCTTAAAATGGGAGACACTGACATCAAGTAGTGTGAAAACATGCTCTGTTCCAATAAAGACAGCTGAAAAATTCCCTCTTTTGTAACACTGAGCACAAGTGATGACATATTTGGTCTCACACTGAATTCATGAAAACAGAGATTTTTTTGCAGAGGATGAAAACATCACTTAGTCTCCTCTTCCAGCAACAAATACTAGCATTTCACAACAGGTGAACTTTGGAAACCTAAGAGGTCAGTGGGAGAGGACAATTTTTCTAAGAACTGAGTTTTGGGGTCCTTCTCAGTGTTCACCCTGGAACCTTCTGAAAGCCAGTTTATTCTTCTCCATTGTTTCTGCCTGCTGCAAATTAAGTTTGAAATACCTTCTCCTGACATGTGACATTTCACCTTGCTGCTCTTTCCCCATGGAAAAGTCTTGCCCATCTGTTTTGAGGCAAATTGGCATCAGAATATGATTCCTCTTGGAAACTTTAGGACAGGACTGGTCATCAAGGCACATTAATCTCAACTAAACCTGCAACTGGACACATGCATCAAGTCTCTCACTGCCTGGCGTGCAAGTGTTCTCCCCATGCATGCTGCAGTCCTCTGGTTTGCTCCCCGTTCTCTGCACCCCCCAAACCCCCCATCCTGCTGCTGGGCAAGACCCCTTAGCTTGTTTGCATATTTGAGCCTACATGGGCTCATTTTAGCATTTGTTTCTCTTGGCATTTCAAAGCATGATGTCCATTTTTGTTATACCCTTAACAGACCGAGTCCTAGTGCCAACAGGCCACAGTGAAATGAACACTATACATTTATAGAAGAAATTTAGAATATATTTAGAATATATTTTAGAATATATTTTCTGCAGAGCCTAGAAATTTCGTCCACCTGGTAAAATACTGCAGGCAGGACAGTGGGCTTCCATTGTACTTGTGCAACCTTCAGAACTGGTCCTGATCTTTGACTCTCTTTCTCTCCCTCCCCACCTACACATACACACACACATAGGCACACAACACACAGCTAATTAAACTCTGATAAAGATGCCTGTTAACCTCCATAACATAGCCACAAGCCTAGACCCTGAGTTTTGAGCATTGAAAACCAGCAGTCATCTTTAAACAGTTCTCAGAGCCCCTGTCATTTCAAATCTGTCTACACAAAACATAGCTTAGGTTGGCTACACTCAGTTCTTTCTTTACAGAGAGACAAATTTTCCCTTAAGATGAAAGGTTTGGGAGGATGTCTGGGCTCAGCAGTACCTGAATTTTCTTACCAAAACATCTTACTTCCTGACAATTCTGAGACATGAGAGACTGCTCCCATAACCCAGTTGCCAAATAACCATGAGTGAATACCAACATGGCACCCATGAGGTGGTCCTGCGTGTGCTTGGAAGCTATAGGTCCCCACGAGGAACATGAGATGAGCCCCTTGCTCTTAGGAGACTATATCTGGTTGAGAAGGGAAATCTTAATACACCCAAAACAATCGGTGTATGTTCTGTGTTCCACTGATATTCATAACCATAAGCTTGGTTACATTTTCCAAATTTCTTTGATTATGGAATATATTATAAAAACTCACAGAGGATAGTTCTGATCGGGGGGGCCACATGGGGATTTCAGGGATGCTAGTATTGTGCTCTTTTGTAATCTAGGTAGATGCCACTTGGGTACTTGCTTTCTATCTGTTGGTTAAAATGTACATATACCTGCTCCGAAGTCCTCAAAATCATCTACAATGGTCTGAGAGCTGAGATATAATTGACTTTATAACTGTCACCCAACACTGTCAGATTTATCTCCCCCAAATGCTACTTTCCTACTACAGCCTGTGGAAGGGCTGAGATGGGCTCTCTCTTGCTCAGGATATTACCAAGTTCCAGCTTCTCTGAAAGACATCTTGAAGGCGTGACTTCACATCTGTAATAGTTAATTTTATTTGTCAACTTAGAGGGTGTTTTTGAATGAAATAACTTGAATCAGTAAACTTCAGGCTAGCAGATTTTTCTGTGTCATATGGATGGGCCTCATCCAATTACTGGACAGCATGACCAGAACAAAGAGATCACCCTCCCCAAGCAAGAGGGAATCTTCCAGCAAATTGCCTTTGGACATCAATGGTTCTCTTGGGTCTCCTCTAGCTGGTCCACAGTGAAGATGGACTATCAGTCTCCATAACCTCATAAGCCAATTCTTTATGATATCTCTCCCTTTCCCCCTCCCCCTCTTTTTTGTTCCCTCTTTCTCCATGAAAATGTGTGTGTGTGTGTGTGTGTGTGTGTGTGTGTGTGTGTGTGTGTGTCCTCTGTTTGGTTTCTCTGGAGAACCCTGACTGATATAACATTCATTGCTATATACTAAATTATACCAAAACTCAGAGGCTTAAACTACAGTTACTCTCACACAGTTCCTGTGGGTCAGAAATCTGGGCACAGTGTCTACAGGGTCCCCTGCTTCAGAGTCTCTCACAGGCTGCAATCTAGGTCTCTGCCAATACTGCAGTCTCATCTGAAGGCCTGCCTGGGGAGGGACCTGCTCCCAGCTCCTTCGCATGGTTATTGGTAGAATTAAGTTGCTTGTCACTACTGCAATGAGGGACTCAAGTTGTTTGTTGGCTGTTGGCCAGAGGTTGCCCTCACTTCCTAGCCATATGGTCACTTCCACAGGATAGGTCATGACATGGCAGCCTGTTTGATCAGAGCAAGGTTACAAGAGAAGCCAGAGAGAGAGGGCTAGCAAGAAGCACATCACAGTCTTTATAACGCAATCACGAACATGACATCCCACCACTTTTGCCACATTCTGTTTGTTAAAAGCAAGTCACCAGGTCCAGCCTAGTTTTAAGGGGAAGGCATGAATTCCGGGAGTCAGGAATCGCCAGGAGCCATGCCAGAAGCTGTCAACTGTATCCATCTGACCTCCTCTTTCTCTATTTTTTTGCATGAATACTCAATGCAGCCTTGAGAACTCTCAACTGGCACTCAACACAACCTTTACGTTTGTCAGCCTATTGTTCTACCTATAGAGCTCTTCATTGTTTCTTCCTAGCAAATTGTACCTACAACTCTGGATATGTATTTCAAAAGTTGTCAGTTATCTCATACATGTGAACACTTTGACTTTAAAACATATACCTGTACCTCTCTAGAGTTGTGCTATTGAACCTCAGAAGATGTGCAGGTTCAGTCTGAACAAGCCATCATTAGTTTCACCCCAAGAAATGTCACTGGTTCTAACTTTATTAGACAATCACTGCTCAGCAATATGGGCAGTTTGCTGGGGAAGCATCTGGAAACAGAGAAATAACCATCCTTATCATATTTCCATTGCTAAAACCATAATGGTAGAAACACAAGTCTAATTTCATTTGAAGGGAAACATTTTCAACCCTCAAGAGAATGATGGGTTTTAGATTCAGGGTTCTGTTTCAGGGAAGCATTTTTGTTTTCTTATTGCCTCCCTTCCAGTCTATGGAGGTTGGTTCCATTTCGAAGAGAATAGTATTTAAGACTGGTTTGCTGTATGGTAAGGGATTTGAATGCCACCTCATCACAAAGGTATTTATCCTTCTGAGTAAAGTGAAAAAATAAAATGGTACCAAATTATGCTTGCCAAAGAAAGCTTAAAAATCCAAATGAAGGGTCAGACATATATGATTGCTATAATCCACAGGTTTCTCTCAATCCAATAGAGAGAGAGAAAGGGAGAGAGGAAGAGCGAGAGAGAGACACCAAGTGGTAAATATTCAAGTTCCTAGTGTCAGGCTTTTAAAATAAAGTTCAGGGAACTAACAGTTTAATGTAGGGAAGTTAATTTTATTGCTACTATTCATAACATCCTCCTTCCCTTTGTTTTTCTCAGGTTTATCAATTGGTCTACTTTTATGTCATCTTTCCAGATGAATAGGGGGTACAGAAATCACATTAGCCATCACTTTGAATAACAAGCTTGGACACCAGACCTCAAAAGAAAATAAGAATTCGGGACACACATGTGCACAGATGCTCGCACAGCATTTTTCAACACGAAGGTATAAAGGTATGTATGGAGGAGTGAGAAGGATTCATGAACACTGACAGAATTAAGCAAGCTGCTGAGGCAGTTTCTTTGGCTCTAGCAAAGTTTGAGATTATTTTTTTGGCAAGAATTACATCTTTAGGGATGCTTTTAAAAAAAACAATAAGAGAGCTACAGAAAGAATTAACTCTTTAGTTGCCTTCAGAAAAATTCTCTGAGTTGTGGACCCATTTGGCACATCGCAGGATTAAGACATCGGGGGGGTGGCTGGGGAGTGCAGAGGTGAGGAAACCAATCCTACTACTGTGGAGAAAGGCACAATGTTTATCACTAGTGTAAATAAAGCCCAATGACGACCAAGTACAGTAGTGACAAGCACTGACTCTCTACCTAAAATGGAAACCACTCAGATGTAGACTGGGGAAGCCAACTGGATAGGAAGAGCAGTGGGAAAAAAAAGTCAGTGACAGGCTATGATGTAAATAGACTTGTTGAAAAATCATTTTGTCTTAGTCTTAAAGCCTGATTAGTTCTAGCATATTGAAATTTTTATAACTCCAATGTGCAACCAAGAAGTAGTTCTGCATATGATCTCGTCTTAATAATAGTTGCTAAGGGACCATTAGATGAAAATTATGAGTAAAAAAGTATAGATTCAGAAACAGCTGGTAGGAGGGATTACACAAAACCGTTCCTACCCCTTCCCTTCAACGATGGCTTCACATAAACCTAGGTCATCACATTTTTCTGGTGTTTTTCCAGCTCTTTTCCTGAGAGAATTGTAGGAGTAAGATCAGCATATTAAAACGGGTAAATGGGAGTCTTTTCTTTGAGACATTATAAGTGGTTCTTTGCATATTAGTTATTGGGGTAGTTAGTCGTTGCAAAAGAAAGACTAGTAAATCACTTCCTGCAAAACTTCCTAGGGTATCAGACAAGCCCTGAGAAACTATTTACCCCAAGATAAAACACACATGATTGGGAAGTGCCATGCACAGAATGAGGATGAAATCCTGGAGGTACTGATACTAGTTGAGTATCTGTGAGAAAGGTATGCCATTATAGCTATTCATTTACATTTTCATGAAATGTGGCTAGAATTTCGTATCTATTGTATTCTTGTGCTTTTGTATTAAATCCAACCAGAATTAAAAACAAAAAGACATCTGTGGCATTTCCTACTTGACCAAGCGATGAGAAGGGGTGTAGGTAAAAATCAATAACATTTCTTAAAAACCAAATCAATCATCCGATAATCCACTGTCTTATGTTGAGTAGTTATTATGAGCCTGGCAGAGGGTGCAGCAATTTCCAAATGTTATTCCATTTAATACTCACAAAAAAGACAATGAAAAAAGTGTTGCAACTGTCTCATTTTACAGATGAGAAAACTCACCTTTGGCCAAGTAAATGGTTTCATCAAGGATCCCCAGCTGCTGACTGCAGTACTGAGGTAGGAACCAAACTCTCTGAGGGCCAATTCCTCCTACCAGCCATTCAGGGAAAACTAAAGCCAGCGTGATGAGCCTCAACGTGATGCTCCTAGAAGTAGAGATTCATGAAGTCCTTGATATTATATATATAATGGGGATAGAGGATGATTGGCATTTGGTTTTAAGTGTTCTTACTTATTATAACCAAAATTTCCCTATTTTTTAATATTTACATGGATTCCTTATACTGTTTTGTTTTGTTTTATTTTATTTTATTTTGCTCTACTTACTGGTTCATGAAATCTAAAATTCTTAGCACTGCTGATTCAAGGAACACATAGGGTTTTCTAAATAATAAGAATTAGGCACAATGGTAGGCTACAAAAAGAGCTAAAATCCTCCATTCTCTCTGTATCCACATCAGTTTGTCTTTATGCTGTGATTTTGTAATTCCTCCCAATGAAGGCTAGAGGTTATCCCCCCTCCGCCATGGATCCGCTGGGTCTGACTTGGCCACACATGCTGTGGAAATAACTGGTGTACCAGTTCCCAGTTCAGGCCTTAAGAGACTGTGGTTACTTCTACTTTGTCACTTAGAACCTGCAACCACCATATGAACAAGCTCAAGCTAGCCTATAGGACAAGAGAATCCAAGTGCCCACATGCCTCCACCATCCCAACCACCAATGGTCAGTTAACCCCCAGAAGCAGAATCATCCTGCTTACATGTGAGTGAGCCCAGCCCAAATCACCAGCCCACAGGATCAGCAGGTAAGTAAACAGCTGTTGCTTTAAGCCTCTAAGTTTGGGGCTGGTTTGTTCCATTGGAAGGTCTAACTGATACAGGCACATTTAGATAGCGTTAGATAGAAATCGGAACAGATATAAGATAATCTTGTCATTTATCAGAACTCTGAAGCCAATCTTGGACTAATTCCTTAACATATACGGGTCATTTTGCAATCATCTTTTCCGATCTTATTTAAATGTTGAAGAAATTTAGATACGCACTGTTTTGAGAATTATGCAAGCTCACACATCTAATTATTGGTGGAAATAAGTCTAGAAATCTCACAATAGAGCTATTTCTCCACATGACCTAAGTGCACTAACATTACCTTGTCTATCCGTCTTTACGTGACATTTGTCTGACACTGTGAGTGGTACCATCAATTACCTCTTTAATAAATGAGGAATAAATGAGGCTCCAGGAGATGTGTTTTGATGATCTGATGAAAGAAACAGAAACCCCACTCCTCCTGGGCCAACCTACCCCCATTTTAAGTCAGAAATACTTTAGATTGTCAGTCTAGCGGAGTAGCTAGGAGCTGGCAGACCCCAGTCTGGTGAACATGGGTTCGTAGTCCTCCCTTTGCTTGTTATGGCCCTGGAACAAGTCCCTTTCCCACTCAGCAGTTCAGATTCCTCATCCGTGAGGTAAGGGGGCTGGACGCTGCACTTTATGGCCCTCCCCATTCCAACAGCATCTCAGGCCCTTAATCTGGTCACTCAAGGCTTGGAAATGAAGCCCAAAAGATAAATGCATTAAAACTCTCTGGAGACAGAAAACCTGGTATCTACTTTAGTAGAGTTTAGCTTGCTGCTTTTCTGAAATCCAAACAAAAGAAAATTTGGTTTACAGGTGTTATTATTATGGGTTATTGTAGTTTATTCTTCTAGAAATAAGATTTCTACATCTCTTTTCACTAAGGTTGCTTTTGTGCACACTAGGATCATGGTTTTCCATGGTCAGTCATTAAATGGATTCTGTGACTTGAGTTAAAGTGTACTCAAGGATCCACATGGAAATAAAACCAGGCACATTGCAACCTCTATTGTGATATTTATCACTGATGGCGCTCACGTGACTGCAGAGCTCCATAAAACTCTGGAGGGGTTGCCTTCGCTTAATGGCGTCCTTCCCTTTCACTCACCAGCCACTTCTTATTGCAAACAGCTGCTTGGAAACGAAAAAACATTTTCTATTTCCAAGGGACATTGTTGGCTCTCAGAGTACTTTACTCATTTTATTTAACAAATGTTTAAGTTTAATCAAATTTCTAATTCCAAAAATGAGCCGATCTTGCATTTTGAATCACTAGCTCATGAAACCTGTACATTTCAAACAGTATAAAAGGAATCAAATTCAAGAGCCAACAAAAGAGAAGGAAAGAAAAAGAAAAAGTTAAGTCTGTGGCTTCTGTGGCGTTAGCTCACTCCTGTGATGTTTCTGCTACCCCCTGACCAGCTGGCTTCTGCCCAGGCACTGATTCTGAGGGGACCAACGACCCGGCTTATAATGAAGGCTTCCCTGAGTTCTGATAGAAAGCTCATTTCAAATAACCTAGGGAAACTCCATCAGCACCAAAGTAAGGGAGGAAAACAAGCATCCTATAAACTTTATTAGCACTCTTTATAATGAAATAAACTAGGCTTACACTTCTTTTGGAGGGGGAAATGATGAACCCAAAAAACATACCGTAGTTTTACTTACTAACGTGCACTTGTAAAATGCATGGCCTGCTGCTTTACAGGCAGTAGCATATAAAATACTTTTTCCAGATGTGGATTCATAATTCTCCAAAGACTATAATAGTTATCATAAGATTTATGGAGGATAATTATTAATCACATTTTTTTCTCTTTTAGAGATCTGTTTAGTAAGATGAAAGAGAACTTTAAAACGTCATTTAAACCAAATGTAGATGGCATAATATCAAGTTACTCCTTTTGTTCAAATTATTTTTAATGACTTTATTTGTTTTACGGCCTCCGCAAGTCCATACCAACTTGGTGGTAATGATCTATTCAGGAAATCTCTTAAGATTTTAAAAGTAAAATAGCATGGAGCTATTTTAAAAATTAAATGAACTGAACTGTGTGAGTTGATTAGTGTTCATTTATTTGAGGGACATGGGAGCTACTAAAGCTCATTTTTTATAAGATCTGGAGGAGACAAATCTTGTGAAAACGCTAGCGCACCAAACATTCAGGCAGCTTCCTCAACAGAACCTCAGAAACCCACGTGTGTCTGAAGTGCTACAAGTAACACATTGTTAAATAAAACACATTTCAAACATGGATCCCTTTAATCTGGCTTAGATTATTAAAACACAGCTGTACTAAATCCATATTGAGTACCTGAGTCACATGATGAGTACAAAAGTCCAAGCGACCCTCCTTTTGTCATCATTTTATTTGAAGCAGGTTCTGTCTAAAGCTTAACACTGCCAAAGGAGAGAGGGGGGAAAAAAAAGTTAATTGTGAACTTGAAAGGAGCTCATCAGTCCTAAAATAACTCCTCTCACACACCATCCCCTGATCTCCAACCCAGTGTTCCCCTGGCAGAGGTGCTTACACGACAATGGTTGTAGACCACGACTGAATGAATAGTCAGCATATAGACCCGTCTCCCTTGTTCCATCCAGACTCTTAGAACAGCCCCAGACTTTCCTCACCTCTACTAGAAGTATAGTAACACTTACTTCGCAAGTTATCATACGTGCTAAAATAAAAGGATGTGTGCAAGTCATCTATATCCTGGCACGTAGTCAGTACTCAACAAAGAGGAGCTACTCTAATGATCATGTTTGTAAATGTGTGAGAAGTTGGTCTTCATTTTGGAAGAGCAATACAGTCAAGTAGTATTTATGGACAGATGGGAAAATAAAAGGCAGAAAATTAACAGAAACCTTTGAGTCATTATCATGTATACTCCAGTATTCTAGGCTTTGTAAGGGGCAACCTAATACCTGGTGGGGGGAAAGGGGGGAATCTATGTGCCAACGTGTTGCAAATGTCAGCAGCATTTTAAAGTGCCAGCAATACGAGACCCTGAGACCAAAGACAGACCCAGGTGTAAGTGGCAATTGCTGCATGAAGAGGACGGGCAGTGACTCTTGAAATTCAAAAAAAGCGTTGAGAATGGATGGGCAGGCTATGAAGACTTCACCCAAGATGAACCTGAGCGTAAGAAAGTAGGAAATCTAGCAGAAAGGAACTCAGTATCTTCTGATATCATCTAAGTGAAGCAGGTGCAGCTGAGGAGCTTGAGCAGTGAGCTGATGAGGCCAGAAGAAATGGCTCTGAGAATGAGGCTCAGCTTCTGTGTGGAGACATCAGACCTCTCTGAAACTCTCTGCAAGTGTGAAGGAAGGCTGTGGCTAACATCGGTATCAGTCCCCAAAGGAGGAGATATTCTACATCTGATGAAGATTAGGGTCCCTGGGGGAACTTGCTTTTTCCATGAGAAAGGAACTCCCCTCTCCTGCACAGAGCAGCCAATCAAGAACACACAGCCCTCCAGCCACACCTCATGTATCCCTCGACTGCAACAGTCTCGGTGCTCCTGGCAATTCTCTCTCCACCCATCTGCCCACCACACAGAACTGTGAGCTCCCTGAGGACAGGAGCTATTTTCTCTCTGTTTCCCCAAGATCATGGATGGAGTTGTAGCCTGGGAATGTCTGTTGAATGGTCTCATTCTTGGCTGGAAGTCCAGTGGTAATGGTGGTTGTCCAAAGAAGGTATTTACATACAAGGTTCTCATCCATGCAGACAGTGCCACATGGAAAGAGGAAAAGAAGGTGGGAAGAATGAGAGTCCTGAAGTCTACTTGGGATATAAATTAAAGCATTCTCTCATACCTCCTTAATTAGTCTAAGGTAGCAACCTGGAAGTGCTCTCTCCCAGGACACTTCTTTTTTTTTTTTTTTTTAAGATTTTATTTATTTATTTGACAGATAGAGACCACAAGTAGGCAGAGAGGCAGGCAGAGAGAGAGGAGGAAGCAGGCTCCCCGTGGAGCAGTGAGCCCGACGTGGGGCTCGATCTCAGGACCCTGAGACCATGACCCGAGCCGAAGGCAGCGGCTTAATCCACTGAGCCACCCAGGCGCCCCTCCCAGGACACTTCTTAACCCACAGCCAACTGACCATGGTGGCCTACTCAGTATCAAACCAGACTCCATCTGGATCATTTATCCTCCAGAGGAGGGACCAGACAGGACCAGATCATGAGCAAGAGGTAAGGCATCTTGAGCACGTGACCCAAGAGCCCTGTTCCCTGAGAGTGCACACGGACCTGATCTCTGCCTGAACCTTACAGTCCACAAAGAAGCATCCTTGGACCATGGGGGAATATGTTCTCCTACTGGGTCAGCTGTCACTGATCTGGAAAGCAAATGAGTGCTCTGTCCGCAGGAGACAACAGACCCTCCCTTGCTAGAGGGAGCAGGGCTGGAAGAGGATCTCTGAGTGTCACCTGGTCAGTACACATGTAGTCATTGATCTACTAACCTGGAGGGCCCTGTCCCAAGTATGAGGGAGAAGCTTCCAAATAAACTCAACATCCCGTCCAAGCCATAGCTCCTCCTTTCTTTATAAATGCTTCTTAGCTGAGACATGAATGAAAGCCAGAGGTTGACAGATGTGTACAACAGCAAAGAAGCCATGTAGGTAGCAGTAAAGGAAGCTTCATGGGATAAGCAAAAAATACACCAGCTTTATAGGCAGTGCAATACTGGGCCAGACTGCATGGCCCAGAATACATGCATTGTAGACTTTCGGAGATAACAGACAGAGCAAGGATTGGGTGGATTCTCTCTAAGGAGGTGGCACACCATCCTTTCCAGAACAAAATAGCCAAGGAAGAAATCCACTGTACATATTACTATCTCCGTTTTCTAAGCTGGGGCTAGATCATGGCTCTCAGAGGAGTTTACTCAAGTTAATGGGTAAAGAGGGTTTTGAATGAATAGTCAGCATATGGACTCACCTTCCTTTTACCATCCTCCTCCATGTCTGGTTCCTGGGGGAAACAATAGTTCACACAAATATGTGGCAGTTTGTCTCAGGCAATATTCTTACCCCTTTGCATGAAATAATTCAATTGCGGGCACCTGAGTGGCTCAGTCGGTTAACTGTCTGCCTTTGGCTCAGGTCATGATCTCAGGGTCCTGGGACTGAGTCCCACATCAGGCTCCTCACTCAGCAGGGAGGCTGCTTCTCCCTCTGCCACTACCCCAGCTTGTGCTCATGCTCTCTCCCTCTCTCAAACAAATCAATAACATTTTAAAAAAATACAACGAAATTAGCTCACAAGTACTCTATGAGTTTACACTATTTTTATCCTCACTCCATAGTCCAAGTACTATGAAGGTTGACAGACACCCTAGTAGTGAAGGTGGAGTATCAAAGGGTGTTTATCTTCTATTGTCAAAGGACCCCCTTCTATCTTCCAGGACCCCCAGAGTCTATTTAAAAATTTAAAAAAAAAAAAAAAGCTAAGTCTCAGCTCATCTCTGTTGAAATCCAGATAGTCTGTAAAGTTTAAGAGAGTAAGTGGCATTTAACTCATTAGTTTGCACCTAAGACCACTGTATACTCTCTTCAGACGCTTAAAGAACAGAAGTGAGACCAAAGGTGGGAGCTCAGAGCATAAATTTACCATCTGCAGTGAAATGAAATCTGATCCAAGGAGTTTCTACTTTGAAGTCTTCCTGAATCTGTGTGGGTTACAGGTCTGAACATATCACCAGCTTTGACAGGTGGCTTTATTTTTCATTTCAAAGAGGGGAAAAGAAAGGCAAGGAGACCGAGGAAACACATGCACAGTGGAGCTTTGAACGTTGCCCTCTGAGCACTCGCAGACACACTCAACTAAGTTTGGGTCACACGTTCAGAAGAGCAGAAGCAGTTGGGCTTTGGTCCATTCCAGACTTTTCCTTCCCCCATCACAGCACTGTGAAAGCAGCTGCTTCCCAGCTTCTTCCTGCTCCGAGTGCCCACCCTTCTCCTCAGCTCCTACTTGGGCTGCAAACCCAGCCCTGCCTTGAGCGTATGCTCCTGGGGCTGGGCATCTTCTCTGTGACAGCAGCAGGCAAGAGAGAGCCCAACCGGAGGCGTAGCACTTGTCATTTCCTAGCAAATGACAGCAATTCTAAAGGCGGAAACTCAGCTGCCCTTCAAAAGCATCCATTCAGCCTATAGCCTGCTGGCTACAATCCTGAGCCTGTCTAACCGATTACCTTCAATATCCTGAGCAAGGCAGGACCTAGAGGAGTGCAGATGGCCAATAGCTCACTCTGGGTCTATGGCCGTTAACATGTGATTTAAATCCTACCTCCTTCAAAAAGTATTACCTGTTATTTACTCATGAAAATGCAGCAAAGCAGAGCCTGGGTGTTACCCAGTGCAAATTCAGGCAAGCCCAAGCATGCCCTGGCCTCCATGAGCCTCCTCAGCTGGAGGTCCTCAGGAACCCTCCCCTGGAAAAGCTGGTGCTGACCATCACCACATCCTGCAGCGTGAGAACCCCTCAGGCAGAGGGGAACAAGAAAGCCTACTCCGTGAGGCAGCACACTGGGTGGGAGAAGGGATTTCTTTGGGAGGACTGGGTCTGGGGCATGAAATCAGACCAGGTGCATGGATCTACAGGGAAGGTGACACTCATATTGTCTTTCAGACCAGCTCCCTCTGGGCCAGTCCTGAGTCCTCAAGAGGACAGAGGGTGTGGATCTCTTCAACAACTGTGTGGCCAGAGCTCCTGTATGAGACGGAGGGCATCAAGCAGAATAATTCATGGGTGTCCTCAGCTGAGTGCTGGAGGGCAGGATTTGGCTTTGTATCTTTAATAAATGGCATTTATTTGATATTTTTTTCTGTACAAAAATAAAGCATGCTCATTACAGAAAAATTGGAGAACATGGAAAAGCATGAAAGAAAACAAAAATCAACCAAAATCCCACCACTCTGGACATTGTGTTTTGTTTACCCAAATCTTTCTTTTATAGTGTTAATATACTTTTCAGAGATAAAAATACTGTTTTGTAATCTATCTTTTCCTTTAGTAACATTGCAAGAAACGTTTCCCCTGTCAGTCTATATTCTTCTACAACAGGGGCTAAGACCCACTCTGCGTACCTGCCATAATTTACTCAGACTTCTTGTTGACCATGGGTTTAGTTCTACTTTTTTATATCATTAATAACACTGAAATGAACATGTTGTATGTACAACTTTGTGTATATCCCTGATTATATACTTAGAATAAAATTTTAAAATACAACCATGAGAAAAAAATGTTTGCATTTCTTATTTTCAAGATTTTTGTTACATGTTCTAATTTTAAATTGACTAGCAAATCCACTTGGGATTTCTCAGTTAATGCCCTTGGCTTCCTGGAGACTGGAGGTGACTCTGTGTCCTAGGTTCTGATGGCAGCACCTCAGGGTACTCTAGGAGTCCAGCTGCTGCCAAGAAGTGGTGTTTAATTAATGTGTGATGTTATCACCCAGGGCGGCCCCTTATCTCATCACTGACCCTCTTGAATGTTCTTCTCCAGTGGGTAGTATTGCAAAGTGTTTCAGAGCATGGATTTGGGAAGGCCTGGGTTTGGATCTCTGGTTCTTTTATTATTTTGTGACCTTGGGGAAATGACTGCATCTCTTTTCAGTTTCCTCTTAGATTTGTTAGTGCTGTGACTCCCTGCTGAGCACAACCATCCAAACCGTGCCCATTTGCAGTTTATGATGGATTGACTTATTTTATGATTGTGATCAAAGCTGAAGACTTTTTGTTCTATGCTCTCCAGATAGGAGAAAATTTTGCTGTATCAGAATTTGCTTGGTGTTGAGAAGTAAAACAGTGATGCAGAGTCAAAGGGAGTTAGAGAAAGCACCTTAGGAATCAACTAGTGTGGCTAGTTGAAGTGCAGCTTTGCAACCAAGCCAAGCCAGAGAGAAGTAGGGATCAGCCCTATTTGTAAATTTCCATCATCAGTCCTTACACTCTGGCTGTTTTCTAATGGCCTCCTTCCCCAGTATTACATAGCTCCCTGAAGCAACAGAGGGAAACGGGAAAAGTAAATGGCACTTCCCACAGAACTTGCAGCATGGAAGGATGCAATGTTTGACCTGCCAAAGGTCTAATGGGAAATAGTGGGAAAGTGTGAACAATCCCCAGGGCAAGAGGGACGAGGTCTGTGCGCCATCATTGGCTAGACCAAGCTTTTTATGCGTCCCATCCTGGCATCGTCAGGAGCTGAGGTAGGTTTAGCACAATTGGGCTCTCAATTTTAAGCACACTGATTGCTAAAAACAAAAAGGAAGCATGTTTGTTTAACAGTAGTTTTTAACTACAAATCCAAAGCATTTAAATCTATCTTTAGAGACACTTTTATTTCTAGACTTAAATTCAAGAGAAAAATTATCACATGGATCTTGACAACATACATCCCAGTCTTCACCTCCGATCTCTTTTGAGCACAGAAATGCATTCAATGAAACTGAGAAAAGATCCCTCCAATGATCCGATTAACTACTTTTCAAGAATAACTGGAGATTCTCGGTGCCCACAATCCTTTCTCCCTGGTGAAGACGAATCTGTGGCTCATCCTCATTAAAAATCCCTTTCCTGAAAACAAAATAGGATGAAATCAAAGAGGGAGACAAACCATGAGACTCACAATGATAGGGAACAAACTGAGGGTTGCTGGAGGGGAGGTGGGTGGAGGGATGACTGGGTGATGGGCACTAAGGAGGACAGGTGATATAATGAACACTGGGTGTTATATATAACTGATGAATCACTAAACTCTGCCTCTGAAACTAATAATAATACACTATATGTTAATTAAATTGGATTTAAATAAACAACTTAAACAATTAAAAAAATAAAAATAGATTCATATAAATTAGGCCCTATTTAATATGCAAATGTGAGAAAAAATCCATGAAATTTGAAGATTCATTCATTGACTTAATCCGACCAGACAACTGTTAAATAAATGATATGAAAAAAAAAATTCCCTTTTCTAGGAAATCAGGGCTAAGACATGCCTCAAAGGCCCACATACTCATCTATTCATCCATTCACAACTTTTCCCAAGGGCCATTCTAAGCCAGAAGTTGGATTAAGGCACTGGCCAATAGGAACTGATAAATTACAGATGAAAGAATGAGATAGGACCAGAAAAAAGCAAACTGATAAACTGTAACCATTTTCACCTGTGACTCTCCATATGCTCGAGTTGTGGAAGCAAGTTCCTTTATCCTCTGTGCAACACTGTTGCCTTCCCACCAGCCGGAAGCTACTTAGGCTCAGGGTCTAGGTTGTGGCTATGTTACCAGTAGTTTTGATGGTGCCACTGAGTGTTCAGTAAGTACTTGCTGAGAGAGGGGCTCACATCCTTTCTGAGCCATTAGGTCTTTCCCTAAACCTATGGATATACTGTCTGACTCCTTCTGGAGCCTGGATCATAGCCTTCCCTTAGTCCAAACCACCTCCTTCTTCTGGGGCTAAGATATTTCTTTTCCAAGCCTGACTCCCAGAGCCCCATGTGTTTTTCTGTGACACCAGCCCAGCTCATGCCTCCAGCTTCCAGCTAGAAGCAAAAGAAAAGCAGCAAAGTGTGTCTTTCTTTTCCACTTTCAGCTTCACAATAGAGTTTTAAAATTAATACTGAAATAGGGGCACCTCGGTGGCCCAGTTAGTTAAGTGTCAGACTCTTGATTTTAGCTCAGGTCATGATCTCAGGGTTGTGAGAACAAGCCCCTCATTGGGCTCCACACTTGATGTAGGGCCTGCTTAAGATTCTCCCCACCATCTGTCCCCACAACTCTCTCTAAAAAAAAAAAAAAAAATCAATAAATATTGAAATTACCAACTTAAAGTAATATCTAAGGTAAACTAAATTAACAGGATAAAAACCCGATTCTGTTAATGTAGTTCCTCATTCCTCTTTTTTTATTTGATATTTTATTTATTTATCTGAGAGAGAGCTCACAAGCAGGGGGAACAGTAAGCAGAGGGAGAGGGAGACACAGATTCTGGCTGAGCAGGGAGCCTGATATGGGATTTGATCCCAGAACCCTGGGATCATGACCTGAGTCAAAGGCAGACATTTAACAAACTGAGCCACCCAGGCACCCTCTCATTCCTATTTTTAAGGAAAAAGTTCAAGCTTTTCATTCTGGGCACTCATACCGTGGTTAGAATTCTGGAAAAACTTAGGAAAGGCACAATATGTAGTATAATTATTCCTAAAACCAAGCCCATAGGAAGAACGTCCTTGTGACGCAGAGTAGTGTAAGATGAGCTCAACCAAGGGAAATGGAAAAAATGAGGTACTTTAGGAGCCATTCTGGTCCAGCACGAACTGGCTTGGCTGCCACCAGCACGGAACAGTGGCTCCCATCTACGGGGAGTGCTCCAAGGCCCTGCAACACACATAGTCTCATGAAGTCCTCAGTAGCAAAACTACAGATCATTATTATTATTCCCTTCCCACAAATGAGGAAACAGGAGACTTGAGAGACTAGCTTCCATATTTGTAGGTGACAGATCTGGGATTAAAATCCAAGTCTAGAGGCGCCTGGGTGGCTCAGTCCATTAAACGACTGACTTTTAGTTTTGGCTCATGTCATGATCTCGGGGTCATGAGATCAAGCTCTGAACTCAGCAGGGAGTCTGCTTCAGATTCTGTCTCTCTGTTTCTCTCTCTAAAATAAATCTATCTCGGGGCGCCTGGGTGGCTCAGTGGGTAAAAGCCTCTGCCTTCAGCTCAGGTCATGATCCCAGGGTCCTGGGATCGAGCCCCACATTGGGAATCTCTGCTCAGCGGGGAGCCTGCTTCCCTTCCTCTCTCTCTGCCTGCCTCTCTGCCTACTTGTGATCTCTGTCTGTCAAATAAATAAAATCTTTAAAAATAAATAAATAAAATAAAATAAAATAAAATAAATCTATCTAAAATAAATAGATAAAATCTTTAAAAAAAAATTCAAGTGTCCCTGAGTCCATTGCTCAAGATCTTGCTATATTTAACTACTATATTATATTTAACTATATTTAACCACTGCTTTTTTTAATGCATCAGACCAGATCCTTTGATTTCTATAGTCCATTCCCAATACAACGGGTTGCATCTACAAAAGCACGCTCTGGTTGTAGTTACTAATGATGTCATTGTGCTTCATGAAAACTGGTAAAAACAATCATTACTTTTGATTAAAATGACATGTTTATGTCATTTTGTAAATATTATATTATTAATTGCTTCAGCACCTCTAATGAGGTTGGCAAGTCCTTGTTTTACAGATGGGCAACCGAAGCTCAGAGAGTTTAATGATTTGTACATTTGTCCACCCACCAGCGTTAGGAGGACCCAGCACTAGCACAACCCTGAGAGTGACCCCTCCACAAATGCTGCGCCCTAGGCCTCTTGCTTGCCACACCCTAGGCCCCTGCCCTGAAGCCCAGCTCCTACTAAATTCAGTTCTCCTGGTTATGCAGGTTATATTGCTTTCCGTCCTCCTGTCAGATACCAGTGTTCCCCATCCACTGGGAAAGGCTGGTACAGTAAATTAACGAGGAGTAAGGAACCCTGAACACAAATACAGCCACAGCTCCAAGACTTGGTGAGAGGCAGCTTCTTCGTGGGTCCTTAGGCGGGAAGCTTCTTGGAGACAGCAACTGTGAATCATTTATCGCCGTACCTCCAACCTTGGCCTTGGCTTCACGCACAGTAGAGACATGATACTTCTTGAATGATAAATGAACAAATCAATCAATAAACACTTCTGAGTCTGAAGTTTATGATCTTCTTACCTCGTGCTTCCTCTTTCAACTTGTTCTTGGCACTTGGAGAAGATAGAAAGAACCCCAGGGAGCCTTGCTGAGCCCCAGATCAGCTAGGAGGTAAGAGGGGCTGTATACTGCCAGCTCCCTCTCTCAGCCTCCCTCCCCACCTCTCTTGTCTCCCTGCTTCTTGTTGACTCAGATCCCTGACCCCAGAGGTTTCCCTTTGTCCCCTGGGAGGAGACTGGGGAGGTCTCTTACAGTTCCAGGAAAACATTCACCTCCACTTCCCTGTCCCAGATTATTCACTGGGAAAATTGGGCCCTTTTCATCTGGGATCCAGGGGTTGCCACCCCCACCCCGAGAATGTTAAGATCCAATTTTATATAAAGAAGGGCTTCTTGTATTTCTTCTTTCTATTTTAGGGAGAAAAAGAAGGAAGATTGATCCCAGTTTTCAACATGGATTGAAAATGGAGTTTTGCCAATATTCTACATTTTACCCTGTAGTTCTCTGCCAGCCAAGGTAGGAGGGGGAACAAGCAGCCTGTGTTCCTGGAGCATTTTTCTGAGAACAGGAAAATGTCAGTGATTTGGATAATTGAATGTCTGGATGAAAATTTACCTACGCCATATCTTTGAATAAAAAGGATTTTGATTAACCAATATCAGCAAAGGAAACAGGATGATAAAGTAGAATTTCTGTCTGATTTAATGAAAAAACTATATTGATTGTGTATATAAGTAATGTTAATTGTGATCCAATTTAATCTCCTTATTAAAACATATCCCATAAGACCCTCTACTAATCAGGAAACATTTATTACTCTAGTTTGGGTATGTAACTGGCCTTCTTGGGATTTGTTAGTTTTGACAATTTTGAGTTCAGTTTTCCTCTTGCCAGAGACTGCTGGCATCTATGAGGTTTTACCACAGTTTTACCTGAGGAAAGTTCTCATGGGAAGAGCCTGCCAGAGAGTTATTTGTCAGGACCAGCCTTGGCCTGAGAAACGTGATGAAGCTGCCTGGCCCTCTGGGTGTCAGGGGTGGGCATGCTGTGGGCTGTGGAAGGGGTTGGAATGTAGATGGAAAAGTCTTTGGACAGAATTCCAAGAGCAGATGAATCTCCACTTCAGTTTTGCAATCTTCAGTAGCATGGAGATCTTTCAGCATGTTGCTTTACCTGATAAAATTTGTAAAAGAGGTGAAGAAATTGGCTTCTGATGCAATAATTTCATCTGTGCCCAAATATCTTGTAAACAAGGAGAGCTTTCGAGTGCAGAGTGACGTTGCTTTCACGGCCTTCCAGGGGCAAGGCGGTGCTGAAGGAAAAAGGTGACAAGGAGCTGAGGAACTCCGATGAGGGCCCTTTCCCCTCATGGACCAACCATTTGTGGGCACCTGACTCCCTTTCCCAGTCAAGTCTGGCCTCAGAGCTGGAAGGCTCTCCAGATGTTACCTGGGCAACACCATTACAATTGGCTGAAATAGAAACATCTGCCTGGTAAGACACTCCAGTTCCCTGAAGAGACCAGCAGAAAGTCAGTCACACCAGATGGTGAGAACTTAAGTCTTCTGCCACCTCAGCTGAAGGGATTGTGTCACTCCACTCTGCTGCCTCTGGCCTGGCCCCACATGTTTACGGAGAAAACATCCGCACGTAGCAGTAAGATCAATCACGCATCTTCAAGCATCACCGACAGAAGTCCCACCATGGTGTTCCAAGTCACCAGCCTTGAGTGCCTTGTGGACTCTGCTACTCCCACCCCCTACACATACACACGCACACATGCACGCACGCACGCACAGATTTGTGTCGTCCCAGCTCCTCTTCAAAACCTTCCTGGACCATGCCCACCACAGTAGTCTCTCCATCAGCTGAATACCCAGGAACTCATTATTCTCTCTGCCAGAGATTCTTCTCAGAAGAGTGGAAAGCTCTTAAGCAAGCACTTCACCATCTTTCACAATGCCTTCCACTGAACTGGCACTTAGTTCTGGCTTTCTGGTTGACTGAGTCATTTCGGTATAGTAAATATACACAGAGAAGCTCCTCCTCCTTGCCACTTATTTCCATATGTATCTACCTCCCCTAGGCCTTCTAGACCCCAGGCATCCCTGCTCTGTTGGTCATTGTATGGTTGGGCATTAAAGTCATTTCCTCTCAGTTTCCTCAGCGGAAACTAAGGGGGTTGGACATCTAGTCCGTAAGAACCTTTTCCAGTGTTACCTGACAGGTTTATGTGATACATGACTTTTCAAAGAGTCATTTAGTTAGTTCCTCAGGTGGTAGCTTCATAATTTCATTTTCAAACTTTGAAGGAAGAAAATTAAGCTTTTTTGGTCCCATTAGTCTTTGTGGCTTATCTTTATCTTGATTATCCAAGCTCCTTTCTGCCCCAGGAAAAATGTAACCTGGGATCTACCAAGGACCACTCACCCCTGCCCTGACCCCTTCTGCAGGGATTCATGCAGACGTCCTTCCTTCTCGGCTCAGTAGGTAGAACCGCCTCTGCCCACCCTAGGCCTCTACCCCTCCATCCTCCCCTGACCTTCTCTAGCACAGCTTCCCTGCCCTGCTGGCCACATTGACATCTGAGTGATGAAGGTTCTGAGCACTTTGCCTTCCAAACAGGCCCAATTGTCTGATCCCCTTAACCCTCAAGACTGCTGCCTTTCATTTGAAAATTTTATTGTTTTGCTATTTGTTTCTGTTCATTTCCTATACATGGACCTCTTCTCCTTCCCTCTCTACCACCTTCATGCTGAGATGACCACAGGGGCTTTCCAGACCTTTGCTTTCTCCTCACCTATAATCCAAACAACCAGATGTGACTTGTATCTACATCTTCCCTCCCCAAAAAAATTTCTTTCAAAATGAGAGCCAGGAAGTCAGCTAGACTGTCAGCCAGAACCCTATCAACCTACCCAAGAGGCCTGGTAGTCTCTGGGGAGGGGAGTAGTAGGGAGGGGGAGGCACAACACCTGTCCATTCACACCTCCCTGGACAGATCTGCCCTGCTCCTACCCCAGGCCATTGAAATGCTCCCAAGAGTGCTCATAGCTATATGTACTGCCAAATCCAGTGAGATGAGTACACACCATGCTTTCTAGACCAGAGCTCTCAGAAAGCCGAAAATTTCTCGCCATCATGTTGAAGTACCCATGCACTGGGGACTGGCACATAGCTGTGAGCAGCAAACTTGTTGAACGAATGAATGAATGAGTAGCCATTTGGGCCAGGCTCCTTCCTCCATACACAGATTTCTCATTTCCTTTACCCTTCAAACTCACGCCTGCATGCCATGACCAGCTTCTCATCCTCCTCCTTCCCGTCCTACTCTGTCTACTGTAATAATATTTGTGAACAAGTTACCCCTCTAGGATTTAAACTAAACAATACCGAGTCTTTTGCCTTTCTTTACAGAACTTGCCTTTTGACCATTGTCTTCCTTCTATTTGGACTCTCTCCAAATGGTCCACCTCCCTTCTGAGTTGTAAAGCTGAGAAAGAGGTTAGGTTTATGAAGCCAAACCATTAGGTTTTATCTATTCAGATGGGAGCCTCAGAGAGTTTGGTTTCTAGCTCTCAGAGGGCATAATAACTTTGAATTAGCCAGAATGACAAAATTACCCCCAAAGCAGCGACTTCTTCTATGCGTTGGCCATAGCTGCAGTGAGGTGTGGCCCCTGCTCATTGTGTTATGAGCGGATCAGAGGAGGCCTGTGACAATCTGAGACTGTCTTTACAATCAAGGTGGGAATTAATTGGCAAGAGCATGATGATCCAGGATACCACTGTGGTCTCGGCACTTCCACTGGGAGGCTTATCGTCCTCTTCTGTTTACCAAGGTCTTTTAAAAATTATTATTATTATTAAACACCTAGGATTGTGGGGTTCATGAGCTGCATGATAGGAAAGCTTAAGCTCAAGTTGTCTAAGTTGCTTTTGGAAGAGGATCAAAACCCACGTTGAAGCTCCTTCCCACCTGACTCACAAGGCCATTGTTATTATATTTAGCTTTGGATAAACTTTCCTAGGGAAGGTGATTGCTCACAGCAGTTCATATGAAACGTACAGGCTTAGATCTGGCTTCATGTGTGAGTGCAGGCCTGTCATCGTGCATTCCAGGTCACTCTCCGAAATGAATTTGTCTTTCCTCAGCGTTTCTCGGAGCCGGGGAGCAGACATTCCTCCGGCTCTGCATTAATCCAATTACCAAACACCTGCCGGCGCGCAATAACAGTGTGGGTGCCAAGAGCCTCAGACATGGTTTTAGAGCCGAATGTAATCTGCTGTCCTGCTATCAGGAGTCAGGTTACACACCTGCCAAGATCCAGGCCAAAAACATAACATTCACGGCTCCTACCCCAGGCAGGAATGTTCGGTGCACAGTAGAGAGACAGAGTGACAGGCATTTTAACTGGACTGCCACAGAGCCCATTAAACATCTTGAACTTCTTAGTAATTATATTCAAAGTCATTTTAGTACCAAAATATTTATAAGAAATGTATGACAAAACAGGATTTTTCTTCCAGGGACAGTTACAGCAGAGCCTTTCCTCGCCAAATAGAATTCAATGAGTTTGATGACTCAGGCCTATCCCTTGTGCTGCAGAGGAGGTCAGAGGTGGCTTCTTACCGATAATCTCCAGCGTGCCTGTGGCCACGAGGATGCCGGAAATGAGAAAATAATCCCATCCCACATACACATTCTACCATATATGCTTCCAAATAATGTAGATGTTCAGACACCAAAGAGCCCCGGTGTTCCCAAGGATCCTGAGCTCAAGCCTAAAACCAGGGACTCTAGAAACACACCGATGCTTTTCTCCAAACACAGCCACCTCTGAAGGAAATACAAGAAGACCTTGCAGAGCTCTTTTTGAGAGTCTGTCAGAAACAACTCAACATGGGCCTTGATGGAGAAGTAGCTGCTCATTTTCACTTCTGAGCCGGTTTTGAGGAAGTTCTATCACTGCCTATGGCAAGAGTGGAATAAATCATTCACAGAAAGCCCTCAGTTCCATGTTTCTCACCAGAAACAAATTTCTCTACAAGCTGAGTGACCATATTATCTGTCACCAACTGGAGCTCTTAAAGGTAAGAACAGTATCTCCCCGTGTCTGTGTCCTCAGGACCTCATGGGGACTGGGTCTGAAATACAGTGTGCCCTCAGGAGATGTCCACTGGATGAGTTCCTGGGTCAAGGGCACTTCCCATGATTCACCTTCCTCCCCCCCACCCCGCCAAACACACAAAAACACTGGAAACATGAGGGGCCAGGACATGAGAGAGCAGTAAGTTTCCTGGGGAATGAGGCAAAAAAGGAGGACTGTATCCTTTACATATGGCCTCCCTTGAGTGACCCACCCTCGCCTTGGAACAAACCTCCCCTTGAACCAGGGTTTCCAAAGCCCCTGAGACAGCCTGCCACTTTCCACAGCAGAGCAGTCAGAAGAGCCCAAACCCCTCGGCTGGCACTTCAGCAGCAGTAAAACATGACATGGGATTGACCTCTGTGCATGTGTGAGTCTTTCCTTCCAACTGGACACAAGCTACCCACAGGCAGGAAGCGGCATCATGTTTCTCACCCACGTCAGCTTTTGTCCCACACGGCACCCCAGGTCCAGGCACTCAGCAAGTAGAGAGTTCCTTAGCATTTACTCTCCTTGGATGTTTTAAAAAATAATAATAATAATAATAATACACACACACACACACACACACACACACACACACACAGCTTAGAGACACAGCTTAGAAACAGCTAACTTGGTTTCCAGCTGTATCCCAAGTCCCTGCTAGCCAAAGAGTGGCCCAGGGACCAGCAGCCTTGGCATCACCTGCGAGCTTGTTAAAACTACAGAATCCAAAGCCCTGTTACTAAACCCACTGGGAAAGCACCTGCATTTTAGCAGATCCTCAGGAGATTCAAATGTGTGGAAGACTAGGGAGTCTAGTTAAGGTATAACTGCCTCTTCTAGGAACACACCCTGCAGAGCTTTGATAAAGCCCTATCTCTGACAGAATGAGTTGCCCACGCTGTGCACTGCTCAGTCTAGCTCCCCATCCTGGAGAGCCACGCTGATGATCCGAGAGGTCTGAACGGAAGAGAAGAGAAGGCAAACAGCAGCGGTGCCCTGTGCCTGAGGGGATGATTCTCAGTGTCCAGAGAGAGAGAGCATGGAGCTGGAAGCCAGGCGGCCAGAAGCTGGCTCTGGAGCAGCATTCTGGGGCTGGGGCTCCATCTGCCAGCCCCTCCCACGTAGCCCTGCATTCCCAGCCCACATGTAACCTTCAGCCCCTGCCCAGAGCAGTCAGCGTGACAGTAATAATAGTAGTCATAAGAAAATGCAACCTCGATCATGCTAACAACTTCTGAAAAGTAAAATGCTCGGGATATGATTTCAATTAAAACTCGCATTGTCTGACTTGTCTCTCTGCATAGCAGAAGTTCACCTCCTCTTGCCCTCTTACCTCCTTGTTTCAAAACTAAGGCAGATAGGAGGAGCTGTGGCAATGCCCACTCTCACACTGAGGTGCAGTGTTCAGTGTGCCCCGCATCACTTCCCCCCTGCCTTGGTCTGCTGGTCTACTGATCCCCTACCACCAAAAAAAAAAAAAAAAAAAAAGAAAAGAGCCCTCATGCTAACCTCATCCCAAGGACTGTGACTAGAGCCCAAGTCCCTCTTCCTCTCTTTCTCTGTCTCTCTTCTCTCTCGTTCCCTCTTTCCTGCCCTCTCTCTCACACTCAGTTTATTCATAAAGCGTTCTGAACTTAAGGAAACTACTCTCCCACAAATGGAAAGAGCCTAAACTCTTTGCCGGGGCTCATCTCGGGCAGACAAGGCAATGACTCACCTCATTTGTGCTGAAGGTGGCTTCTTTGAAATCAGTTCTGATCACCTAGCAGGTGAGTGCCAGACAGCCAGGTGAGGATGGGGAAACACTGACCTCCTCGGAATCCTGGTGCATAATCTCCCCAAGGAAACAGAAGTGCTGTCATCCTCCAGATCTCTAATGCCTCCTTTCAATGAGCTGCTGGGTAGAATACAACAAATAAGGCCAGGGTCAAAGCCATTTGGGTCTGTGTGAACAATCAAACTTATGCTTCCTAAGAAATCTCTGAACTAACGCAGGAAGTATCTGTTGAGTGTCTGACCCTCCCCCTGAATCTTTTTCCCATCTTTTCTTATTCAAGTAATGCCTGTTACAATGCTTTACAATTAGCTCAAATGTTACCTACACCTAAACTTTTCCAAATCTCCCCACATTTCCCAAATGCTCTCTCCCATACTGCTTGGGGCAACCGTCTGCCTTTGATGGGGGTTTTCAGGAAAAACAAAATTAGCAATTATTGCTCAGATGGTATCTGTCTATTACTTTGGGAGGAATTAACTGTGACTTTGAAATTCAAATAAAGTGATTTCTGTAATAATGCCACATATATGTTCCTGATAAACCTCACATTTTGTAGAATCACACATTAAAAGCAGCAGGGCTTGGGGGGGAAATGGTTAAGGACAGACCGCTCAAAACATTTGAAATTTTAACCAGAACACTAACAAAAATAGTAACAAACAGTAATAATACAAGTAAGAGAATAGTGAAATCACCACTGGCATTTGCTCCCAGCACCAAAGCCACTCCATCCTTTGCATCTTTAATTCCTTTAATTTAATTTTTAATTGAATTCCTTTAACTTCTGCCTTTGAGACATGGGTCCTAGAGGGTATTTATATCTATGAGAGATCATCACCAAAATGCAATATATGACCCAAGGTGTAAAACCCTCCTCATCCGTTAATTTTTTTTTTTAACCCTAGGGGAAATGTATTTGCATCTTCTTCATATGCACAGAGAGCTTCCCCCAAATAGTTTAAAATAGAAGAAAGGGTACTGGTATACTAAGCATACTGGTCATCGTATCAGTCACTTCTTGCTCTAAGGTAAAGCATCGTGTAGAATTTTCAGCTTCCTTTTTAAGGTCTTTATAAACCACAAAGGCATGCTCTTTACCTGAGAACAAGCTTGCTTTCCTTTGTTCAAACATTAAAACATTTTGTTACAAGTCACCATTATAGTGATGCCACCTTGCCTATTGATAGAAACACACTGTAGCAGAATAGACTGTATGAGATATTTGCAACTAATGCTAGATGAATGTTTCAAGTATGAGTTCCATGGTGGATAGAATAATGTCCCTTAAGCAGCAAAAGGAGTGGACTTGGCAGACTTGATTAGAAATATTATGATGGAGGGAGGAGAGTGGGAGATGGGTTAAATGTGTAATGGGGATAAGAAGGGCACTTGCAAAGAGTGCTGGATGTTGTATGTAAGTGGTAAATCCCTGAATTCTACTCTGGAAACCAATACTGCACTGTATGCTCACAAATGAGAATTTAAATAAAAATTTGAAAAAAAAAATGCGACAACTATTTTGGCTTATCTAGCTGGGTTTAACACAGACACAAGAGTCCTTACAAGAGGAAGACAGGCAGAGGGCCAGAGTCAGAGTCAGATGTGATGACAGCAGCTGTGGCTGGAATGATGTGGGGCCACCAACCAAGGGACGCAGGCAGCTCTACCAACCGCAAAAGTCCAAGGAGTGGATTCTTCTCTAGGGCTGCCAAAGGAACACAACCCTGCTGACCCATGTGAGGCTTCTGACCTCCAGAGCCATAAGAGAATACATTTGTGTTGTTTTAAGCCACTATGGTAATGGTAATCTGTCACAGTGGCGATACGAAACTAGTACAAATGGTAAAACCAGCACCGTGAGGTCAACAGGTGTCATTATTACTTCATTTGTCTTCTTTACCATGACCACCTCCCCCAATTTTCCAACTGGGGAGCCATTATACAACTTTTTTTTTTTTTTTACCGTGGGCCTACCACATCAAGAGTTTTGCCAATATTGTTTTATACCAGATGTTCATTTACCCAAAGATTGAGATAAGAAAGTGATAAATAAAAAGCAAAAAGTCTTTGTTAAATATTTAACATACACTGAATAAACCCTCAAGGTAAAATATCCTCATCTCCCAAAATCCTCAAGTTAAATAATCCCTTCAGGTACTGTCCGGAGTAACATTTAGACCAAAGAGCTCACCCACTATTGACTTCAAGGTCTTGGAATCAATTCTGTATATAATAGGTACATTGGGGCCTGAACTCTGATCCAATCTGGGAGAACTACTTCTTACCCTTGCAAAAGTGCATTGCTCCTGCCCAAGAAGACTGTAAAGCAGGCCCCAGCTGGAGGCTCATCCCCAGACTGGGTAAGCAGGAGGAAGCCATGCCTACAGCTATAAGCAGGGTCAGGGCCCCCACCTCACCTCCTTATGCCAAGCCAAGCCTTCTCTTCCCAGGACCAGAAGCAAGCTTGCATAAGTATGTAAAATGCAACACACACCACAACATATCATCCTCAAACCAACCCCGTCGACTTTCTATTGAACTCCATTGTAATGAACAAAGAGGAAAGGGAAGTGGCCAGAGGCCTTTAGCACCTCAAGGGATTCTGCCTGATCCAAGAAGGAAGGACATTCATGGATAGACACATGGGACCAGTATTTTTGCATGGAATTTCCTCTGCTATCACTACCACTCTTTCTGTTAAAGAACCAGGCTCAAGTCATTGCCTTTCAGTATGGGACAGAGAAGCCACCGTGCATCACTTTTCCCGTGCTCATTCCACACGTTTCCAGATCAAGAATAGACTTTATGGGATGACATAAGCAATAATCATGCAACAAACATACAAAACAGCCCTGGGGGTTTACACAAAGTCCAAACAGAAACATGACTTTGGCTGATTTGATAGATCCGCATTGTGGTTGGCAGAGCTCAAAATACATATCCTGTTCCCATCTCTCCCCAATTTCTTACTACCATGGCTCCCCCCTCACTTTCTAGTATTTTCAGATTAGTCTAAGAGGGAACTTCAATTCTTTCTTCCAAAGATAGAAAAGTGAGTTCTTCTCTTCCAGGACTCAGGAGCTCCCAGCCACGTCACCAACACACTAGGTCATGTCAGCCACATCACCAACACACTAGGTCACATTCCAGGGGCAACTACGGGTCTCTGGAGAACATGGAAGGTGGTGGACTGTCCACAAAGATGGTGCCCAACATCCCTGCCCCCCAGTCCTGCAAGCTCACACCCCTTCCCCCACTGAGAAGGGCAGTCTGCTTCCTCTCCTCTAAACGCCAGGCAGCCTTGTGACTTGCTTTGGCCCATCCCTAGGAGGCCAGGTGGTGTCCACCTGGTATGGCCAGCCTCCATGTGAAGAGGCTCAGGCTAACAGGTGAATGGTGAGAGACCACATGGAAGAAAAAAAGGCCACCTGGAGGAAAACCAAGCTTCTCAGCCCAAAACATCTGCTACAGAAAGAGATAACTCCACCAACCCCCACCCATACCAAAGAATCATGAGCGAATAAACGATAGTGGTTGATAAGCCATTACATTTTGGGGTGATTTGTTATGTAGCAACAGAAAAATGAAACAGGAAATCTGGCATGAGTGATGGCTGAAAATCCCTTTTTGTCCTAAAATCCTTTGCTCTTCATTTCAAAACAAAGTCCTCCTCTTCAAATGCCAAAACTAAGATGTGATTAGTTGAGAGGACAATATTTCAAGAGAAAAAGACGTCCCCTCACCTCCAGCTGAGAGGGGCTCTGCAGTTCTCACACCTAGCCATGATGGAGTTCAAAGGCTGAGCCGCTTTCCACCCAGCTTTGGCCCCTGGCATCTTAGCAAGAAAAGGGGGTCAGGAGATGGATATCCCAAGCCTCAATGCCCAGAGCCCCTGATAGGGAAAGGAAGGGAGAAATAAAACTGTTACAGGAAAATTGGGTGGATAACTGAATAAGGATTATGCTATAATAACAACGAGGATTGGATTTCATAAAATCCTCAGTTCATAAGTTCATGGCTGGAAACAAGGTCCCCTCTGGAGCACTGAGTTCAGCAGTCTTGAAAAAGCTAGCCTAATGTTTACATCTCTGCTTTCTCCGCTCTGTGAGGAAGACCTGGTTTGTAACCACAGCCCAGGCAAACAACTGAGAAAACACAAAAACACAAAACGTGGCCTGGGGATGGGGACAAGCAGCTGCCCTCTGGGCATGACTTAGAAATGCTGTCCAAAGAGAGGGGGCAGACAGTGCGAGCCATCCTGGGTGCCTGGAATAGAGGAAAGAAAGGAGGAGACAGTCAGATCTGGGGGGGAAATAAAAACAAAATGAGCCTTGACATAAAGAGGTTGTAAGGGCGTTCCAGAAAACAGCCCCCAGCACACGTGTATGTCTCATTAATTCCAGCATTTGATGATGTCAGAAGTTGTTTCACAGGTTACCTGGCAAAGACGGAGAGCCTGCAGTCTGGGGAGTCACAGCCACTTTGCTCAACTTCCCCTCACAAGACAGGCAGAGCACAGCTGCCAAGGGGCCCCTGGGAGCAGCCTCTGCTCTAAGAGGCAAATGAGCACCCCACAGTCACTGGGACCTGCACCTATGCCCAGGATCTCAGCATGTGTGGGAGGTCCCGGTTCTTGCTCTGGAATAAACCTGCAGAGCAGGACAAAGGCACAGAACTGAGAACCCACCAGAAGACTCTGGCACCAGCCAGATTTTGCTTGCTCTAGAAGTGGGGAAAAAGCCTTTCTCCTCTCTGGTCTTCACTCCCTCCTCTGTAAGATCAGAGTGTGGGACAGAATAATGTCTTAAGAACCTTCCTAATACCATATTTCTTTTTAAAATAATTTCCTATATTTCTCTCTTTCTAGAAACTAACATGAAGTTGCCAGTCATAACTTTCTATTCACTCCCTGCTGGGGTGTATCATTTCATGTTGTTCCCCTTGAGAAAATTCTTACAGCCCAGAGTACAAAATGACTGCCCTCAAAGGCAAGGCTGTGATGGTCAGAGCAGAGAGGCCGTGTTCTCAGAGGGCTTCATCTAATGATGGATGCTGTATCTGTTATTTTTTTATTAAAGCTTTTTGGTCAGACACAGTGGTCAGAATACTTTCTGTTTGGGGTCCAGGGGGTGTTTTTTATTGAGATGTTCTTTGTGGCAGGGAAAAGGAATAATTCAATGTTATAAGCATCCTAAGAACACTTAAAAAGAAGGAACCTTATATGTAAGGACATAAAGTAGATTGATAATGTAGAAATTCAACCTTGTTATTTCCCCCAGACCTCTTTGTTCTTATGGTGTTTATCTCTGCCAGGTTTTCTGTTGCCTACTTAAACTATTACACACTCACTGCTATGCTGGCATCTAGCATGATGGGACTATTGCTTTTCCTTCAGATTTCTAAATTTTAGCAGCACCTATGTGGATGCTATGGATTTGTAACAAAAACCTTCGTTATGAATTGCTCTTTGACCAATAGAGTATGACCTTTTGGGCCTCCCAAATGCTTTTTGTCTTAATTTCTACTTTAGCTGATATCAGTGTTACCTATATGATTTCTTTTGGTTTCCCTCACACATGATTGCTCATAATTTCCTTTTTTAATCCTTTTCTGTTATTTTCCTTGACTGATCTCTCATGAACATTCAATTTAACTTAAACCAACCTGATTGGTTTTTTTTCCCCTTGCTATATAAATCTGTTCTGTGTGCTCTTGGTTCTATCATCTTATTTTATCCTCCCACCCCCCATTCTTCTTGCTATCTCTGTCAACTAGGGAGGTTCTGCCATTATTTATTCATTTTCATCCTTGTTACATCTTTACTCTTTCAGGAATTCTTACTGTGCATAGTTTGATCTCCAAGATCCAAAATTTCTTCAGCAATCTCTCATTTCCTTCTTAATTTTTCCTTAGCGCTCTAAAGGATTTTTTCAAGCTCTTGCCTCTTCACTGTTTTCCATAGTATCAAGCCAACCATTCGCTGTTGCAAAAATAATTTTAATTTTTTTCATAAAGTACTTCATCCAGATGAGGTCACATTCTCACCTTCATTTTCTCCCTTTTAGTGATGTTCTGCATGTCCCCTGCTCCCTAATGAGTTTTAGAATACTCGTCAAATACTTTCTCAAATGTTCTTATTTTCTTATGGTGAAGTTCTTTTCTTGCAAGCAGTTGTGCTTTGTCAGGGTCTGTGGCAGCTACCTCTTGACATGCAGAAAGGTCTCA